>VDFB02383325.1:0-140868 GCA_007258455.2 Sequoia sempervirens | reverse complement strand
GTGTCCCAAATCAGATATCCGATTTGGATTGGATATCCGATTTGGAAATCTAGGTTTGGGCTTTGCTTTGATAGTGTGTACTAACACCCAAGCCACATAAAGTCAACTCGGCATTTCCGCATTTTTGAGTCAATGGAACACATAATTTTTTCTCCATTGCCACTTTTTGGCATACCATGATCCTGCACATACCCACTTCTTTGTTTTGTAATTACTTACTCAAAGTAATATCATTAAAAGGATGTATGCACTTCTCTCACACCTCACAACAATCTTGAGAATCAAAAGGCCTTTTGGTGACATTAAGTTGCGTAAGTGATTGCCCACACACTTCAATTTGGATTTTAAAATTGAACAAATCTTACGAGTGTGAGTGGAACATATTGTGTGTGTTCTCTCTTTGTTTCTCAACAAAGATCGATCGAACTATGGATAATTTTGCTCACTTTTGCTTATCTTAGAGGGCCTACCTTGTCAGAAAAATTGATCACCCAAGGGAATGACCCAACCGGCAACACGTTAAAGCCAAGTGACTTCCAACTGGTATATAAGTGTGGATTCTTGTTGAAAGGAAAGAATCACAATGGTCATTCTGATGAGAAGGGAAACAATGGTCTCTCGCCGAATGGATGATCCCCCACAAATGGAAAGTCCAAATTAAAACCCTTGTTTGGAAAAGGTCAAAATCCTTGATCTATTTTTTGGTGCAAGTACAGTCGTTCTAAAGCCGCCCCACACTTTACGGCTTTTAGTAGAAATGGAAAGTATGCCATAGGAGTTTCATGGGTACTAATGCTTGGCTGCCCCGTATAAGTGAGTGTCGTGGAGGGGAGCCAGTGGGGTCAAGCATCTAACCATTCGCTAAAAGTAGGCATAGTTGGACTTGTCCAAGTGGGGATTCAACAAATACAGTCTTTCATATCCATAGGGTTGTACTTGTTCTTGAAAACAAAACACTTTTCTTGTTCATAAACATTTGGAAACAAACATTCAACATTGTCATCAAAACTTCAAACCCTTTAGGAGGCAAATATCTTTGACAAGATTCATGTGTTATTGTTTTCCCTTGGGATTATATCCTTAGAGGTTTCTAAACACTTGGATTTATATCTCAATTTTCTTACTAAAGTCAACAAAAGGTAACTTTTTCCTTGATTTCATCAAAGTTCCACATAATATACTTTGTGGAATGAGAAGTTAAGATATTGGACATCTAGTTTCAAAAGCTAATCAAGAAATTGTTTGTGGTAAAAAGAAGTCACTAAGAAAAGCTAAGAACAATTGGACCCCACACATGTGTCTCAAATTATTTCATGCAGGATCAAAATCCGGAAACCAAAATCAAAAGCTCTTAGTCCAAAAGAACATCAAAAGCATCTCTCAACACTCTAAGAATTCAGACAAAGATTATTTTTCAACTTTTACATAAGAGCTTCAAGAAACAATCCCAGATTGTACTCATTCTATTATTTTCAAAATCCAAATCTTTTTCGAGAATTTGAGCATCTTGTTTAGAGTAAAGCATGTTCTTCAAAACTGAGGTCTTGTAAACAAGAGTCTTTCAAGGTACACATAGGATCAAATCAAAACTTTCATCCATCTTTCAAACATCAAACCAAAATCATCTCACCAACAACTCTTAAAAATATTGAAATCATCCTTCATGCTAGAATTTTTGGAAAATCCATGAATCAAAAATCCTTGAAACAAATCAAAATCCTTGAATCAAACATCAAAATAAATCTTGTTTAGCTAGGTATATGTAGATGCATCCTTCTTCATATGCTTAGTTAAATTATCATCAAATCATTTTGTTCAGCTAGGTATATGTAGATGCATCCTTCTCCATATGCTTAGTTGAGTTATCATCTTGTTTGGTTAGGTGTGGGTAGTGTTGTGACCTTTTCACACATCGCCCCATTCTAGATGGGGACCCCTAATTTTTGCTCCATTCTATTCTTTTGGCTTTGTTTTTTGTTTCTCTCTCTCCCTTTGTCTGTCTCTTTCCTGATGTCTTCCTTCTGGGGACGTTCCCGTCTGTGAGCCTAAGCGTGAAATTTGGCAAAGTCTATAGAATTAGGGTTTCCATCTCTTCAGCCAATCCGAGGTCAAGTAAGGTGAATAAATTGAAAATTGAGACTAACGTTGATGTCAGTGTGTTTCCAATAGGTTTTCACTAAAATTTTGTTAGATTCTGAGTACTTACTATTTTTAGTAAGTGTGCAATTACAGGAAATCCTGCGGCATTTTTTGAGAATCCGATAGTCACACTGCATTCAAAGCACATCAAGCTGCTCACTGGCAAAGTTTGAGCTGAAACGGACAACTTACTATTTTTAGCAGTTTAGCTTCTGGAGCAAATTTCAAGGTTTATATGAAGAGTTTTTCAATGCATGTCTGAGGATTCCTTCTGGGTTTTCTGAGACCTTCGCGATGGTTTGACATGCAAAGTGAGATAACGACTTTCAGAGTTAAGCCTTCTGAGGCTATTTTTAGGGTTTGCATGTCAGGGTTTACTTTGCATGTTGGCATATTCTCTATGGGTTTTTCAAGAGCTTCGCGATGATGTGACATGCAAAGCAAGATAATCACTCCTTCAGGAACTTCCTATTTTTAGCAGATACATCCCGACAGCCACCTCCCAACACTTCAGAATCACAAGCTGATCGTAAATGCAGCAGAAACAAGAACAAACAGAGATCATTTGATATGCATGCAAGATGAATTAGGGTTTCCAACTTTGGGACCCAAAAAGAGGGGTAAAATGTCAGAATTTTTGAAAACCGGTGTATACCACCACGATCAGCATCTTTCAAGCTATCCACTGATAAAATTTGAAGACAATTGGAGCACTTACTATTTTTAGTAAGGCATTCTAGAAACTGGCTAAAAATAGAAAGTTAGCCGCATGCACCGATGTCGGCAAGCAAGTCACGTGGTGAGGAGCGCGTCATTCGAATTTCAAGTCAAACAGAGTTGTGGAAGTCTCAGAAACAGCTAGTTGCTATAAATAGTAAACCACCTCCATAAATGTGCTATAAATAGTAGGTCAGCATGCGGCATCAGTATGAACAAGTCAAGCAGCTGATAAAGGCCCCATGGCACGAATTTCAAGGCGAACGAAGTTGCAGGAGATGGAAAATTAGGCACTTACTATTTTTAGCAGGCTTGGGCAGAGAAATTAGGGTTTCCTAAATTCAAGGGTAAAACACGACAGTCATGCAAATGTAGCGTCCAACCATGATCACCACACTTCAGGCAATCGACACACAAAATTTGAACTCATTTTGAGCAGTTACTATTTTTAGTAAATTGCTAAAAATAGCAGGTACATGCAAGCACCAAGCGCCAGTAGCTCAATCACACCACAAAGTTCAAAACAGGGCGAAAATCAATCTTTCAGAGTCAGAAGTCAGTTGAAAGCACGAAATTTGAGGAAATTTCTAAAAATAGAAGGCTAGGGCGAATTAGGGTTAGCAGGAGAAAGTCACCCTAAATCCGGAAAAGGACAAGAAATCCACCAAGTTTGATATTTTTTTCAAGTTCAGCATCAAAACTTGCTTTAAAAGGCCAAAGACAGATCAAAATTCTTGAAGTGTTTGAAGAGTGAAAGCATACCCCTCCAAATGCGCCCTTCAGGTTAAAGCTTGATGAAATTTTCTCTAAGTTATCAAAATTTGAAGCTCAAGCCCCAAAATGTGCCTAAACTTGCATATGGAGCTTCAAAATTTTCAAAGTATCAAAAATTGGAAGTAGGGGGTCCTAAATGCGCCCTAGCTTGAGAAGGTGGCTTGAATTTTTTTCTAAGTCTGGAAAGTTGAAAGCTCCATGGTGAGGTGCGCCCTTGAACTTGAAGTTGGATTAAAAATTCACTAAGTGTTGAAAATTAAAAGCATGAGGGGCTAAATGCGCCCAGCTCAAGAGAGGAGATGGAAAACGTTTCTAAGTGTCAAAATTGAAAGTTGCCCCTTCTAAATGCGCCTTAGCTTGCAATGAGGGAGTTTGAAAAGTTCAAGGTTGGAAAATTCTTCTAAGGCACCAAAACTCAGAGTAAGAGGGGTGGAATGCGCCCAAGGAACTTGGAGTAAAAAGAAAACTTCAAAAATTGCTAAGTGTGGGAAACTAAAAGTTGAAGGTGGTATATGCGCCTTAACTTTGAAAGATGACTTCAAAAACGGCTAAGGCATTGAAACTCAAAGTAGATCATGCTATTTGCACCTTAGCAAAAAGGGTGACTTCCAAAATATTCTAAGTATTCAAAACTTGAAGTTGAGCCTACCTTTTGCGCCTTAAAAAGAGGAGAGCCACTTGGAAATTTCTCTAAGTTTTGATAATTTAAAGTCCATGATGCCAAATGTGCCTAAGATGCATAAAGACAAAGTCAAAGCAATTGCATGCAAAAGAAGGAAAAGGGAGCTGGAAAATACACCAAGGTATGGAAATTGAAAGCAGACCCTGCCATTTGCGCCCTCAAGCTTGAAGAGTAAAAATTTTCAAAGTATCAAAGATTGAAATTCCAAAGTGCCATATGCGCTCCTGGGTAGAAGAGCTTAAAAAAATATTCTAAGTATAAGAAATTGGAAGCTCAAGCCCCCATATGCGCCTTGAAGAAGAAGAAGGATCAAAAATTTTCTAAGGCACCCAAAGTGGAAGTAGCACCTCCAAAATGCGCCTTGGCCTAGGGAGAGGTGTTGGAATGTTTTCTAAGTGTTAGAATGGATGTAGAAGGGGTAAAATGCGCCCAACTTGCATAATGGCACAAAATTATTTCTAAGGCTTGAGAAAACTAGAAGTACCCTTGGTAAAATGCACCCACTTCACCTGGCAAGTTGAAGGAAGTTTCTAAGCATAAAAAATTCCTCCACCACTAGCTATATGCGCCCAAGAGGATATTGGAGGTTAGAAATTCTCACTAAGGCATTTGAATTTGAAGCTTGATGGCCCAAATGCGCCCTTGACTTGTGGAAGTTTGAAAAGTGGTCAAAAGTTGAAGCTCAACCTATTAAATCATTGGGAGGCCGGAAGAGTGGGTTTTGGAATATTTTAAGTGTCTAAATTTGGGAAGCACATCCCTCAAGTGCGCTTTAACTATGAAACTTTGAAAACGTCCAAGGATGGAGAATGGTGTTGGGCGTTGACATACAAGTGTGACCAAGGCATTAAAATTTTCCAAGCGAATTAATAAAAGATTTTTTCACCACAAGAAGGATTGAAAATGAATAAAAATTTCTAAGGAAAATTTTTCAAAATGCTAAATGATTTAAAAAAAAAAAAATTCTAAGGCAAAATATTTTCTTCCTTAGGAAATTACGCCTAGACATGGAGGATGATGAAATTTCTTAAGACATGAATAAATTGCCAGGTGAGGAGTCTGATGATGCCAGCTGCACAGGATTGATAAATATTTTCAAGTCAGAGCAACAAGAAATGTTCACAGATGAAGAAATGGATTAAATTTGCTAAAAAATTATTTTTCTAAGGTTCAAAATTCAAAAAATTAAATGAACCCGTTCGTTGTATACCCATGAATCTGACGCGTTCTGAAGAAAATTTTCTTCTGGGTATTGAAGATCCTCGACAGGGACTTGATTTTAAAGCCTTTCACACTTCAGAAGCTTTCAGGATAAAGATTTTGATGGGTACCGAATTGATGAGTTTTCCTAAGGGAAATTTTGAAAATTTTCTAAGGCAAAGAGAAGAAAATGTGTTTTCAAGGTAAAATACTCCAGACGATGAATTTGAAAGGAACTGCCTAGGTGCATTTGCTCAAGTTCTTCCTGAAGATAATTTTCCTAAGCCAGAGATGAACAAGATCAAAATTGCAAATGCCTCAGCTGGAAAAGTAAAGGGGATATAGTTGAAGTCAAGATGTTGGAAAATCATGAAGAAAGCAAAGTTGGCTAAGGAAAAAATGATGAACCCTTGGAGATCAAAACATGAAAATCCTAGTAAGTAAAGTGAATTTATATTATGAAGTCCTCTAATGCTCTTCTCCTTGCTTGTTTTGCAGGAGAAACATCGAGACCAAGCGGTGATGATTTAAAGTGATGAAGAAAACAATCCAAGATGACATTTCAACCTCGAAGGAAGAAAGGTTGCGAAAAACGGCTAAGTGTTGAGACTTAGTATAACTCAAGTGATGGAGAAAAGAATGGAAGTTCGAGCAAAGTTGAAGAACGACGTCAAGAAGAAGATCAAGAGCAGTGTGAACGTGTTTCCAGACGAGAATCTTTTGGAAGATGGACATTAATTGTTCATTTATTGCCCCACTCTCCATTATGGCAGTTTTTAGGGTGAATCTTGTGTAGGGCTGAGGTGGCACAATCTGGGCCATCCAGCCGATTGTAATATGAGCCATCCGTTGGACTTGGCCATCTATAAAAGGGAGAGTCCCCCTCATTTGTATCTCATTAGAAGTAGAAGCAGAGCTTAGAGATCAGAGTAGAGAATAGAACAGAGACACTTTAGTTGTAATATCTTAGCATAGCGTAGTTTGAAGGAGAAGGAAAGTTTTCCTTTGAAAACTTTGTAAGAGATTGTTGTGAAAACTATTGTAATAAAAGATCTTTCATTGAATGGTGAATTCATCTTTTTTATAAGTAGCTAGCGAGGTTTCTTCATCCCTTCGACTTCAAGTAGCGTAAAGTAGAGTAGTTTTCATTTTCATGCAAATAGATGTTATTTGTGGACTTGTGGAGTTAATCGAGGCAACTTCATTTTTATCCATACCACTAGCAGCTTGTTGACGGCAAGTTTGCCTTGTGTGGTCGACTGAAAAAATTTATAAACTTAACTTCGATTGTGATTCATGTATGTGTATGCGTCGTTCTGATGGTACTTATATGTTGAATTATAATTTGAAAACCTCTTGTCACTCCTTTGAAGATTGCATCAACTTTGTGTAAGTTGTCCAACGTGAGGCGAAGCAGAGTCTGGTCGAAGTCTGTCAAGATTGATCCCACGTCCCGTCCTTAGATAGAACGTAAACTTCTTAGGCCCTACACTCATTTAATTTCAGTTCATTTCTGGTTAGAATTAGGAAACTTGTGCTCACTTGCCAAATCATTTGAACCACGCAAAAGCCCTTAATCTACTGTCTGTTGTCAGCTGTCAAACAATTGTGTAAGTCCCCTTGAAATACCAGCAAAATCACATCAAGCCAACTGAGACTATTCACATTAAAGGAACCTTGGAGTTAAATGCATGATCTATCTCACAATCTTAGCATGAAAGAAACTTTGTTCAATAGAGGATAGAGTAGCCATTGGCGACTTTATTCTGTGTTGGTGTGGTCACGAAAATCACGTCAACAGAATTGGTGCTAGGAGGGTCGAACGTGAATAACAGCTAAAGAATACAGTTGTGTTGAAGAAGAAAGGGTTTGAAATACAAAAAGTTCCATTGGAGAAAATTATCATAAGTCAAGATGGTGTTCTCTCAAGATTGAACAATCCCGTGTAGAAGCATTTACATCCTGGATCGTATCAGTTCATTTTCGCCAGACAAGCTTAAAAGAATCTTGACGTCTATGCCCAGTTCATGTAAAGATTTTGTGGAGTTAGAGATACCTACGAGATCAAGGAAGAAGAAAGAAATTTGTTCAAGCAAAGGAGTTAAGTCAAGTGAGGAAATTCCATCAAGCAAAGAAGTTCAATCCAGTGAAGGAGAAACAAGTGGAGAAGAAATTTCAACCTTGTTTAGAACTCCACCAATTGCTTCAAGGTTTGCTCAACCAAGACAAGTACAAACACCAGTGTTTATTCGGTAACAACAACCAGTTCAGGCTACCACACCTCAACAACAACCAACCCAAGTTATTGTGTATCAGCGGGGACAACCAGTTCAAGCAATGGCTCAACCAGGAGGTCAACCAACTCCGAATGGTGCTACATGGTTGGTTACCAACCCATCTTCGCAAGAGTTCCAAGATTACCACAAGATGCCGAAGAATCCTGAAAATTTTTGTACTAAGTTCATTGCCAATGATGTTAACCGCACTGCTGAGGATCATATCAAAATGTTCGAGGATCATTTACGCAATAGGCAGATCGGGTATGCAGATGTGGCCTGCCGCCTATTTCCATATTCTTTGGGAGAAGAGGCTCATTTTTGGTTCATTCACCTACCAGTGGGGTCTATAAGAACATGGGAGTAGATGAAGGAGGCCTTCATTGGAAATTTTGGTATACCAGCCACCCCTGTTGAGCTTTATCGTCAATTTGCAGAGGTGAGAAGACAAGACAAAGAGCCCATTCATGCATTCAACAATAGGTTCCAAAAGGCCCTCACAAGGTTACGCACTCCTTATGTCATTGCTGACGCTCGAGAAAGCTACTATTCAGCACTTGATCCTTTGAATGCAATGTTTGTGAGATCTCACCCCACTCCAGCAAACATAAATCAAGCTTACGCTAAAGCTATTGAAGTAAGTCAGGGTTTAGGAAAGAATATAACTGGACCCTCATTATATACTGGTCTAGTCACAGTAAACAATCAAATGCCAACGCTCAACTCAACATGGAATCAACAAGTTCCAATGCTAAATGCAATTCCACAGCCAGCTTATCAAGTGCAAGCACCATCAAGTTAGTTAGTTCTCCATCCTGGGATTCCTTTGTCTGAGATGCAAATTACACAGCCTGTCTATCTCCAGAACACGGTGCCACCAATGAAAACTCAAGAAGAGAAAGATGAAATAAAGGATTTAATAGAACAAGTGAAGAGGCTGTCAGTCGAGGTGACTCACCTCAAGAATCAAAATAATCAGACGCAAACTATGCCATGAAATTATTAGGCACACCAAGGTGCTAATCGAGGATATCATAATAATCCTCAGATTCATCAGAATACCCATCAAGGATACAGTCATGAAAACAGTCACGGGTATAGAAACAACAATCAAGGATTTTAGAAGAGGTCTTGGAATACAGGGCCCAACAATGGAGGTGTCCCTTCACCATTGGACAATCCGCCACCTCCTGAAAACCGCCCTGCAGATAGAGTTTATATGGCCGAAATTACCTCTTCAGGATGGTGTAGGTTACATAACATGAACCAGCACTCTGAGCTTCAGTGTCATGAATTCCAAGTCATGGCTGGTATTCTCAAGAGTGAAGCATAGAATACAGAGGCCACAAAGAACCCTCCAATTACAGGATATGAATTAGTCCCAGCACCCAGATATGATCAGGCATTGATAATAGAAGATTGCAATTTCCCACCTGAATTTTAGAGTTACACGCCCCGACCAGTTAATCACCAATTTCCATCAGCTTCAGCAAACAGTCCCATGGGGATGCCAGAGTTTCAAATACCGTCAGAATTCCATGCCACACATACATCACCAGAAGAGCCTCTTCATAGAGATGGTTATGTTTTTCCACCTCTCAACAATAGCATCCTGGTAGAAGGAAGAAGGGAGGTACAAGCTCTTCAGACTACTAGAGGTGAAGCTCCTAAAGTATATAAGAGGAATTACCACCAACAACGTGAACCTCTGACATCATCGGTACCTCCAAATAATTTCACAACTCCACCGCATCCCGATGCAAGCAATAACCCAGGTTTACCTAGAGATTCTCCAGAGTACAGATGGCAGAATGCAACACAAGGCGGAGGAGGACAACAAGCTATTCAGCAACCAATTCATCAAGTTGGGCAAAGACAAAAGGAGAGTCTTCCTAGAGAGGACATGAAAATACTTGGCTCTTACGTGCTAGAAGAATTCAAAAGGATGAAGGTTAGTCTCCCCTTACATGAGCTAATGAAGATTTCAGAGGTCAGAGATGCAATCCTAGGAAGTTTATATGAGACGCCCGTTGTGAAGAGTACATCCCAAGAAGCAACCAGTGCACCATGAAATACTCCTGTCGTCACACAGTTTCATCCCACACAAAACACTAATCTAGTGGAAGAGGTGCCTCATGCACCATTTGACACTTGGGAAGCTCCCCGCAGCAGCCTCAAAACTTTATAGGTATGGCACAATGCTCTTCAAACGCTCCTGATAGGTCAAGAATTGAAGATAAAAAGAAAGTTTGGTTCAATATTCCTGTGGAGCAGAAGCAGAAACAAGAGCAAACATAGAATCTAAAAGATGTTGCTCAAGATAACCAGGTTCAATTGGATAGAAAAGATGAAAGTAAGAATGCCTCAGCAAATGAAAGGAAAAATCCAGTAGTATTTTATCAGGGAAAGGATGAGCCAGCCCCATTTCTAGTTTCAGTCAGAATTTTTGGGAAGTTATTACATAACTGTTTGATCAATTATGGTGCATCAAGTAATGTCATGCCTTTGAAGGTATGTCAGGCATTGGGTATAATTCCACTCCATACCAACAAGAAGGTGACTCAACTAGATAAGACTGAAGTTCTAGTTATAGGATAATTAAATAGTATCCATATGCAGCTGGCCGTGGATCCCAGAATTCAGAGTCGCATAGACATATCAGTTGTGGATATACCAGATGGTTATGGCATGCTATTGAGCAGAGATTGGTCTAGGAAGCTAAATGGATACATTGTGACTGCCTTCTCCCACATGCGGTTGCCTTGGAGAGGGGTTCCAAATCAGATAAAGATTGAAAGTACACCACGGCTCAAATTAATGATCACAAAATGTGGAGAAAATAGTGATGTTTTGTTCGTGGAAACGGATTTGGGTTCATATAGGCCCATTAAGAAAGAAGTCCTCTTGCTGCAAAGCTCGAATGAAGAAAATTCTTTAGGAGATACGCATGCCTCCATTGAAGTATTGATTGAAAACGATTCAAGTGGGAATGAGAATGAAGGGATGTTCAGAGGTTCTATGTTAAAAGGTATAAAGCATGAGATAGAAAGTGTCCCCATCAAAGACTTATTGTTACCTATTCACAAGGATTTCCATTCAGAAAACACAGGCACCATGAGTAAGATCTTTGTGGAGCCAGTCCGAAAGATGATTCAACAAGTCACTTTAAAAAATGAATGTGGAGAAGTCAATTGGGGAGAGGACCAGATTCAAACAAGGCTATCTCAGTTGATGCACTTGGGGGAGAAAAGGAATGAAGCTTTAGAAAGTTCGGCTAGGCATCAAAAGGTTATGAATAGACAGATCAACAAATCATGGTTGGACCTTGATCAAGCTTCTGAGATCTTGGGAGATAATGCATTTAAGTTACGGACATGAACAGGAGGGGATATCCCATTGCTAGTCGATGGGCAATTCCTCAGGCATTATTTCCAGTCTTAGGTTCCCTCTTGGAACCTATTTTGTAACATATTAGATTAGGTTTCCTTTCTCGTTTTCCTTTTGTTTGCTTTTTGGTTTGTTGTCCTCTGGGTTTTTGGTTTGGCGTTTCATCCCTTGAGTTGTCCACTCAAGTGGTTTTGGTTTGGAATGAGCAAGGATTTTGGGGTTTCCCCATTGCGAAGGGGGTGATGATGTTTTTACTTTCACAACGTGGTTTCTCAAAAGGACTAAGGTTGTTTTCCTCTTGTCATCATCCAGTTCAGGATTAAACTCATTTCGAGAGGTCAACCCGTTATTGTGTCTCAACACATGAGTTTAAAGATCCTAAATATCTTACCTATCTCCATTCTAAGTCATTTTGGTTTCTTGGGAAAGGTCTTGGCAGGTAAAAATTTTACATCTTGCTTCAACGCCACTACAATTCTCAAACCCATTGGAGGCTTCAATGCCTGCCAGCCAATTGAGGAATTGACAGAAGATCAAAAGAGAAAAAAAATGTGCTTAAAAGAAATATCTGAAAAACAAGAAATGAGAAAATGAAAAATGAAACATCATGAAATATTGGTTTTGGGAACATACGAGTAACTCCACCAGGGCTATGGACGCCCGACCGACAGTGGAGCAATATTCATGGGAATTTTAGCGACAACCTTGTTGGGGCTATAGACGCCTGACTGGCAGCGAGGCCATGTCCCGGATGCTTTTGAAGTTAAGGTATTTATATAACCTGCTACGACTGATTCTAGAGGTTGAAATGGTTCAAGGATGGAACAAATGCACACACTCACAGGGTCTTGGATGAAGGTGTTTTGATGCAATATCGGATTCTTCTCCCCTTTTGAATAAGTACTCTTTCTGTATGATGGTTTGAGGAAGATTTAATCAAAGTTCAATTCCTACAATGTTTTTCAACACTTTCCCGTGGGGATGCCAGATGTTGTGACCTTTTCACACATCGCCCCATTCTAGATGGGGACCCCTAATTTTTGCTCCATTTTGGTCTTTTGGCTTTGGTTCTTGTTTCTCTCTCTCCCTCTATCTGTCTCTTTTCTGATGTCTGCCTTCTGGGGACGTTCCCATCTGTGAGCCTAAGCGTGAAATTTGGCCAAGTCTATAGAATTAGGTTTTCCATCTTTTCAGCCAATCCGAGGTCAAGTAAGGTGAATAAATTGAAAATAGAGACTAACGTTGATGTCAATGTGTTTCCAGCAGGTTTTCACAGAAATTTTGTCAGATTCCGAGTACTTACTATTTTTAGTAAGTGTACAATTATAGGAAATCCTTCAGCATTTTTTCAGAATCCGACAGTCACACTACATTCAAAGCACATCAAGCTGCTCACTGGCAAAGTTTGAGCTGAAACGGACAACTTACTATTTTTAGCAGTTCAACTTCCGAAGCAAATTTCAAGGTTTATATGAAGAGTTTTTCAATGCATGTCTGAGGATTCCTTCTGGTTTTTCTGAGACCTTCACGATGGTGTGACATGCAAAGTGAGATAATGACTTTCAGAGTTCAACCTTTCGAGGCTATTTTTAGGGTTTGCATGTCAGGGTTTTCTTTGCATGTCGACATATTCTTTATGGGTTTTTCGAGAGCTTCGCGATGATGTGACATGCAAAGCGAGATAATCACTCCTTCAGGAACTTGCTATTTTTAGCAGATACATCCCAACAGCCGCCTCCCAGCACTTCAGAATCACAAGCTGATCGCAATGTAGCAGAAACAAGAACAAACAAAGGTCATTTGATATGCATGCAAGATGAATTAGGGTTTCCAACTTCAGGACCCAAAAAGAGGGGTAAAATGTCAGAATTTTTGAAAATCGGTATATACCACCGCAATCAGCATCTTTCAAGCTATCCACTGATAAAATTTGAAGACAATCGGAGCACTTACTATTTTTAGTAAGGCATTCCAGAAATTGGCTAAAAATAGAAAGTTAGCCGCATGCGCCGATGTCAGCAAGCAAGTCACGTGGTGAGGAGTGCGTCATTCGAATTTTAAGTCAAACGGAGTTGTGGAAGCCTCAGAAACAGCTAGTTGCTATAAATAGTAAACCACCTCCATAAATGTGCTATAAATAGTAGGTCAGCAAGTGGCATCAGTATGAACAAGTCAAGCAGCTGATAAAGGCCCCATGGCACGAATTTCAAGGTGAACGAAGTTGCAGGAGATGGAAAATTAGGCACTTACTATTTTTAGCAGGCTTGGGCAGAGAAATTAGGGTTTCCTAAATTCAAGCTTTCAGAGTCAGAAATCAGTTGAAAGCACAAAATTTGAGGAACTTTCTAAAAATAGAAGGCCAGGGCGAATTAGGGTTAGCAGGAGAAAGTCACCCTAAATCCGGAAAAGGACAAGAAATCCACCAAGTTTGATATTTTTTTTAGGTCCAGCATCAAAACTTGCTTTAAAAGGCCAAAGACAGATCAAAATTCTTGAAGTGTTTGAAGAGTGAAAGCATACCCCTCCAAATGTGCCCTTCAGGTTAAAGCTTGATGAAATTTTCTCTAAGTTATCAAAATTTGAAGCTTAAGCCCCAAAATGCGCCTGAACTTACATGTGGAGCTTCAAAATTTTCTAAGTATCAAAAATTGGAAGTAGGGGGTCCTAAATGCGCCCTAGCTTGAGAAGGTGGCTTGAATTTTTTTCTAAGTCTGGAAAGTTGAAAGCTCCATGGTGAGGTGCGCCCTTGAACTTGAAGTTGGAGTAAAAATTCACTAAGTGTTGAAAATTAAAAGCATGAGGGGCTAAATGCGCCTAGCTCAAGAGAGGAGATGGAAAACGTTTCTAAGTGTCAAAATTGAAAGTTTCCCCTTCTAAATGCGCCTTAGTTTGCAATGAGGGAGTTTGAAAAGTTCAAGGCTCGAAAATTCTTCTAAGGCACCAAAACTTAGAGTAAGAGGGGTGGAATGCGCCCAAGGAACTTGGAGTAAAAAGAAAACTTCAAAAATTGCTAAGTGTGGGAAACTAAAAGTTGAAGGTGGTATATGCGCCTTAACTTTGAAAGATGACTTCAAAAATTGCTAAGGCATTGAAACTCAAAGTAGATCATGCTATTTGCGCCTTAGCAAAAAGGGTGACTTCCAAAATATTCTAAGTATTCAAAACTTGAAGTTGAGCCTACCTTTTGCGCCTTAAAAAGAGGAGAGCCACTTGGAAATTTCTCTAAGTATTGATAATTTAAAGTCCATGATGCCAAATGTGCCTAAGATGCATGAAGACAAAGTCAAAGCAATTGCATGCAAAAGAAGGAAAAGGGAGCTAGAAAATACACCAAGGTATGCAAATTGAAAGCAAACCCTGCCATTTGCGCCCTCAAGCTTGAAGAGTAAAAATTTTCTAAGTATCAAAGATTGAAAGTCCAAAGTGCCATATGCGCCCCTGGGTAGAAGAGCTTAAAAAAATATTCTAAGTATAAGAAATTGGAAGCTCAAGCCCCCATATGCGCCTTGAAGAAGAAGAAGCATCAAAAAATTTCTAAGGCACCCAAAGTGGAAGTAGCACCTCCAAAATGCGCCTTGGCCTAGGGAGAGGTGCTGGAATGTTTTCTAAGTGTTAGAATGGATGTAGAAGGGGTAAAATGCGCCCAACTTGCATAATGGCACAAAATTATTTCTAAGGCTTGAGCAAACTAGAAGTACCCTTGGTAAAATGCGCCCACTTCACCTGGCAAGTTGAAGGAAGTTTCTAAGCATAAAAAATTCCTCCACCACTAGCTATATGCGCCCAAGAGGATATTGGAGGTTAGAAATTCTCACTAAGGCATTTGAATTTGAAGCTTGATGGCCCAAATGCGCCCTTGACTTGTGGAAGTTTGAAAAGTGGTCAAAAGTTGAAGCTCAACCTATTAAATGCGCCCAAGGCTAGAAGAGTGGGTTTTGGAATATTTTATGTGTCTAAATTTGAAGCACATCCCTCCAAGTGTGCTTTAACTTGTGAAGAGCTTTGAAAACGTCCAAGGATGGAGAATGGTGTTACGCGTTGGTTTAAAAAAAAATATTCTCCATGACATACAAGTGTGATCAAGGCATTAAAATTTTCCCAGTGAATTGATAAAAAATTTCTCACCACACGAAGGATTGAAAATGAATAAAAATTTCTAAGGAAAATTTTTCAAAATGCTAAATGGTTTAAAAAAAAAAATTCTAAGGCAAAATATTTTCTTCCTTAGGAAATTACGCCTAGACATGGAGGATGATGAAATTTCTTAAGACATGAATAAATTGCCAGGTGAGGAGTCCGATGATGCCAGCTGCACAGGGTTGATAAATATTTTCAAGTCAGAGCAACAAGAAATGTTCACAGATGAAGAAATGGATTAAATTTGCTAAAAAATTATTTTTCTAAGGTTCAAAATTCAAAAAATTAAATGAACTTGTTCGTTGTATACCCATGAATCTGACGCGTTCTGAAGAAAATTTTCTTCTAGGTATTGAAGATCCTCGATAGGGACTTGATTTTAAAGCCTTTCACACTTCGCCGAAGCTTTTAGGATAAATATTTTGATGGGCACCGAATTGATGAGTTTTCCTAAGGGAAAATTTGAAAATTTTCTAAGGCAAAGAGAAGAAAATGTGTTTTCAAGGTAAAATACTCCAGACGATGAATTTGAAAGGAACTTCCTAGGTGCATTTGCTCAAGTTCTTCATGAAGATAATTTTCCTAAGCCGGAGATGAATGAGATCAAAATTGCAAACGCCTCAGCTGGAAAAGTAAAGGGGATACAGTTGAAGTCAAGATGTTGGAAAATCATGAAGAAAGCAAAGCTGGCTAAGGAAAAAATGATGAACCCTTGGAGATCAAAACATGAAAATCCTGGTAAGTAAAGTGAATTTATATTACGAAGTGCTCTAATGCTCTTCTCCTTGCTTGTTTTGCAGGAGAAACGTCGAGACCAAGCGGTGATGATTTAAAGTGATGAAGAAAACAATCCAAGATGACATTTCAACCTCGAAGGAAGAAAGGTTGCGAAAAATGGCTAAGTGTTGAGACTTAGTATAACTCAAGTGATGGAGAAAAGAATGGAAGTTCAAGCAAAGTTGAGGAACGACGTCAAGAAGAAGATCAAGAGCAGTGTGAACGCATTTCCAAACGAGAATCTTTTGGAAGATGGACATTAATTGTTCATTTATTGCCCCACTCTCCATTATGGCAGTTTTTAGGGCGAATCTTGTTTAGGGCTGAGGTGGCACAATCTGGGCCATCTAGCTGATTGTAATCTGATCCGTCCATTGGACTTGGCCATCTATAAAAGGGGGATTCCCCCTCATTTGTATCTCATTAGAAGTAGAAGCAGAGCTTAGAGATCAGAGTAGAGAATAGAGCAGAGACACTTTAGTTGTAATATCTTAGCATAGCGTAGTTTGAAGAAGGAAAGTTTTCCTTTGAAAACTTTGTAAGAGATTGTTGTGAAAACTATTGTAATAAAAGATCTTTCATTGAATGGTGAATTCATCTTTTTTATAAGTAGCTAGCGAGGTTTCTTCATCCCTTCGACTTCAAGTAGCGTAAAGTAGAGTAGTTTTCATTTTCATGCAAATAGATGTTAGTTGTGGACTTGTGGAGTTAATCGAGGCAACTTCATTTTTATCCATACCACTAGCAGCTTGTTGACGGCAAGTTTGCCTTGTGTGGTCGACTAGAAAACTTTATAAACTTAACTTCGATTGTGATTCATGTATGTGTATGCGTCATTCTGATGGTACTTATAGGTTGAATTATAATTTGAAAACCTCTTGTCACTCCTTTGAAGATTGCACCGACTTTGTGTAAGTTGTCCAACGTGAGGCGAAGTAGAGTCTGGTCGAAGTCTGTCAAGATTGATCCCACGTCCCGTCCTTAGATAGAACGTAAACTTCTTAGGCCCTACACTCATTTAATTTCAATTCATTTCTGGTTAGAATTAGGAAACTTGTGCTCACTTGCCAAATCATTCGAACCACACAAAAGCCCTTAATCTACTGCCTGTTGTCAGTTGTCGAATAATTGTGTAAGTCCCCTTGAAATACCAGCAAAATCACATCAAGCCAATTGAGACTATTCGCATTAAAGGAACCTTGGAGTTAAATGCATGATCTATCTCGCAATCTTAGCATGTAGGAAACTTTGTTCAAGAGAGGATAGAGTAGTCGTTGGCAACTTTATTCTATGTTGGTGTGGTCACGAAAATCACATCAACAGGTAGATGCATCCTTCTCCCTACACTTAGTCAAATTATCCTCTTGGGAGCAAGTCTATCCCATAGATAACATATAACATCTTGGGATCCTCTTGTTCATTATAAAACCAATCCTAAACTAAGTCAAGGTCAAATCCAAAAATCCAAGAATCCTAAATCAAATCAAAATCAAAAACAAATCCAAGAATCCAAGAAAGTCCCAAAATTCTAGCATTCCCTCAAGATCTTCTAAGAGTTCAACCATCCATATCACCCATATTTCACACATTTCATCATTTCACCCTTTGATCCTTAATCATCCTAGATCTTCTCTTTTGAGCCTTATTTTATGGTTCAAACTAGAACACAAGAGGAACATGGAAGCCAATAAATAAACATCCACTTCAAGTGACCTAAGTCAAACCAATTTTGAAATGAATTTCGTTGGATCAAGCAATCCTCTAACTAACTTTCCTTCATCATCACAAAATCCTCAGGGGGAAAGTCAAGTAGAGGATATCACCAATAATGCCTTTGGAATGACACAAGATGAGATCATCAAAATGGTCCAAAATCTTGAGAATCATAGAATTATCAACATCATGATGAGACTCAATCCCTCACTATATATGCTTGAGTTAGCAAAGCAAGGGGTTAAACTCCCTTCTAATTTCGATGTAAGCACTATTGTGGAATCACCTTTTGGGATCATGCCCCCAATATCAACCACACTCCCTATTTCATCCACACCCCTAATTCAAAATGTCACTCAAACCATCCCCCAAATTACATCATCCATTGCTCCAACTCAACCCATTGTTAACAAGGGAAGCACATTTCTCAATGTACTACAAACACACCCCCTCGTGAACAATCAAGATTTGGATACAAATACCATCTTGGGGAAAACCATACCTCAAAATCCATCACATCTGTATGTCCCCCTCACCTTTCATGATCCTAATGACCCATCATCATCATTTCACACAACACCTCAAACCTCTCTCCCTATAACCTTGCAAGGAGAAGATGACCTATTTGGACCAGGGGACATCTTTGACCCTACATCTTCATCATTTCCTCAAGGGAGTATGCCACTCACTTTTCCACCACTTCCACCATTTCCATCAATATCCACATCATCTCTTGGTTTAGGACTTCCCCTTTTACCAAACATCAATCAACAAAATCAAATCAACATCTCGATCATCAATCAAAACATCATACCAAATCTGCCCATCTTGCCATCGACATCGCAACAACAGATGGAAATCATCCCAATAACACAAACCACCACCATCACATCATCAACCATCCCCCAAACATCTCAAAACATGGTCTCCCAAGGACCAAAAATATCAATCGCACCATTCACTACCCAAATCCCAATCATCAATATGATGGTGCCTCTCATCACCACAACAAGCACCATTCCAAACCCACCTCCGCCACCACCTCCACCAAACTCGAACACATCAAACCAATACAGCATTGCGTTGCAAGCTGCTCAGTAGGATGCCTATCAAAAGGCACTCCAACAAATCCAAAAATAGCAAGCTGCACAACTAGTTGCTCAGCAAGCTGCTCAAGCTACTCAAGCTACCCAAGCTGCACTACAAGCACAACAGGTTGCACAAGCCCAAGGCTTATTGCAACAACAACAACAACAAGCCACTCAAGTTGCTCAAGTTGCACAAGCCGCACAAGCTTCCCAACAAGCACAAGCACAAGACCAAGCCCAATACCAAGCTTAGCAAGCACAAGTACAAGCGCAATACCTCACACAACAACAAGCAAACCAACAACAAGCATATCACCAAGTCCTGAAGCAATACCAAGAACAACAAGAAGCAACCCAATTAGTAGCCCAACAACAACAACAAGCTCAACAATAGGAACTATTAGTGCAACAACAACAATACCAACAACAAGCATTGTTGGTACAACAACAACTACAAGTATACTTGGAGCAACAAAATGTGCAAGAACCAACTAACCCACCCATCCCGCCAACAATCAAACCACTGCAAAATGCCTTCACTCCACCCCCTGAACTGTAAAATGATGTGACATCACAAATCAGGTTGCTCTCACAACAAGTGCTTGATCTTCAGTCAAGGAAAACCACAAAAACACCCAGCAACTTGTGTCCTTATCCATTTGACAGGATTCTTGCAATGAAACCGTTCCCAAAGGGATTTGAAATCCTGAAATTTGATAAATACCGTGGGACAGGAAACCCTGAAGATCACATCAGGGAATTCCAAGTGCATTGCATGGAAGTCACATATGACGATACATATCTGATGCAACTATTTCCTAGAAGTTTGGTTGGCCAAGCCATGGAGTGGTTCTCTCACCTTCCTCCTGGTATCAAAAAATTCCAAGAGATAGTAGACACATTCATCAAAAATTACGCATTCAATATCGGTATGGATGTTAGTCTAGAGGAACTATCAGCTCTAAAACAAGGTAAGAACGAATCATTTTTTTCCTTCTTATAATGATGGCGATCCAAGGCCAATCAGAGCAAATGGGCCATGCTTGAAGAACAACAAGTTTGCACTATCATTTCAAATCTCAAAGGATCCTTGGCATTCCATCTCAAAGTGCAAGGTATCACCACGTATGACCAATTGATCTCCAAGGTGCTCAACATTGAACGAGCCCTTATCACACAAGGAGGCTCACCCACATATCTTGAACAACAAAACAATCACCCATCCACCAGTTACAATGACAAACCTCGCACATGGGCGAAGAACCAAAACATTACCAATGATGGTGTTTTTTATGCCAAAGTTGTTATTAGTGCTCCTTGACAAAACACACTAGTACCCCAACAACAACCCCAAAACCACCATCAAAATAATCAGCAAGCTAACGCAGTGACACAACAACCAAACAATCAAGCAATCAACAATGTGAACGATCAAATGAGACCACCCCAGCGAAACAAAAACTCCCCCAATCGAAAGTACACAGCCCTTGGGGAATCAACTGAATCCATCATGAAGAGGCTAGTGGTAGGAAAACTCATCACAATCCCCACTTATGACAATTATCAAGAACCCTTGGTCAAACCACCCTAGTATAACAAAAATCACCTTTTTGATTTCCATAAGATCAAGGGACACACCACTGCCAGTTGTATGAGGTTGAAAAACCTGATTCAAAACCTCATTGATCAAAAAATCATAAATGTGGAACAACCGGTAGGAAATAAAAACCTCAAGATCTACACGAACCCGATGCCTAATCACAACAAAGGGAACAATAACAATGATAAGGGAAAGGGTGCCTTCAAAAGTGTGAATCATGTATACAACCATGTCATCGCATCCCTGGATAAATATTGCGCTAATATCACCATCAAAGGAGCCCATGTTGATTGTGGAGTCATCGCAAGAGGAAAAAAAATCACCATTATAGGGTCATCTCAACCAAACAGAGCACCCACTTCCAACCCAAGATCTATTCCAAATGGCTATAATGTCCTTGATCAGCTGAAAAGAACCCTAGCACAAATCTCCATCATGGAGTTGCTGAAAATTTCATCCACCCACAAGAAAATGCTTGAGGAAGCATTGGCTTCATCCACCGTCCCAGTGGATCTTGATGTGGAAGAATTCCAAGCTATGGTTGGAAACATCATTACCCAAAATCTCCTTACATTCTCTGATCAAGACTTTCCCACTCAACCATCTCACAATCGTGCACTCCATTTGGAGGTCCTAGTGCATAAGAACAAAGTCAAGAGGGTCTTGGTGGATGGAGGTGCAGGTTTAAACATTTGTTCCCTCAAGCTCATAAAGAATCTAAAAAATCTCAGAGGATTCCATCGAAAAAGGAAAAGGCATCACAATCAGGGTGTACGATGATCAAGAAAGAGTGTCTCAAGGCACCATTCAACTCCTTATTCAAGTAGGGCCAGCAATTATGGAAACCAACTTTCAAGTCCTTGACCTTGATGTACCTTATAACATTCTCCTGGGACATCTGTGGATCCATGCAATGCAAGTAGTAGCACCAACCTTCCACCAATGTGTCAAATTCACATATGAAGGCCAAGAGGTCACCATCCATGGGGATCCTGAACCATTCTCTTACTGCAAGAGCCTAGAGTAAAAATATTAGAAAATCCCTCAAGTGCCTAAAAATGATGAAGGCCCATCACCACCATACATTGACCTAGCTACTCTTGCCTCCACTTCTGTGATAGAGACACCCGCCACCCTCGCCATCCCCACCATCTCTGATATCAAGGTCATAATTCAAGACAATGGGTGTGGGCACTATACAATTCCAAAGAATGCTTTTGTGGTAGGAGAGTTACCACATCTCCCAGGTCACGAGGATGACTACAATCAAATGACGCTTCTTCATCCAAAACATTCACTGCAGGATCTTCCAGCTTTAGAAGTTGGGGAGATCCCAGCTGAGAAGTAATAGAGGAGGACCCATCCCATCTCTTGTACCAAGACAATAGACCGACAACAAATCTACCTATGGATGACAACAATAAAGGCTTGCAAATGATGCTCACCATGGGCTATGACAGAAACAAAATGCTTGGGAAAAACGACAACAGGCTTCTAATACCTATCAATCCTGAGATACGAATGAGAAATATTGGCCTCAGATGTACCCCTCCAAGTATAACCATACATGGCTGAAATCCCCTAGTTAAGAAGGTAAAAACTCCTCAGCAAACGACGGTCGCCCTTCAATTTTTTGTATCCACTAGTCTGCCCTTAGACAATTTCACCTTTGACATCACTGAGGTGTGTAGTAGTGAGGATGATGAACCTGAGAGAGGTATACCCGCACTATTTGATGACTCTAACCTTTTTATGATCAACAGCCTATCCTATGAGTTTGAAAACCAAAACCATGAAATCAACCTATATACCCCCAACTCATCGATCACGACCAACGAGGACCGCCAATTCTTGACACATTCGAAAACGATGAGGCGATCTCTTAATTCATGGGACTACGAGATGATATTCCATGTGGGGATCACAAAGCAGGATTTATCATTGAGTTGGACACACATGCATACTATGGGGAAACGATTGAATCCCTTAGTTGCAAAAGAGAGAAATTGAGAATGATCTCTAGGTCCTTGAGTGAAAACCACATTGTGGCACTCTATGACCCAAAAATAGTAAAAAGAAAGGAGGCATCCAACGGTGAAAACCTCTCTGAGGCGCCCGAGGATGGGGGATTCAATCTTCCTCTCAGAGCTCTACATCAGGAAAAATCAGCAATTCTAGCCGAAAAATGCAACCCAGTCAACTTGGGAACAAAGGAGACACCGCACATCACATTCTATGTAGATTCATTGTTGTTAGAAGAACAAGAGCTCCTAGCCGACTTTTTGAGAGAACGGAAAGTTAACTTTGCATGGAGCTATGCCGACATGCCCGGGCTTGACCCAGAGATAGTGGTCCACCATCTAGCAGTCTACCCTGAAGCAAAGCCTATCAAACAAAAGCTAAGGAAGATGCATCCCCAGATATCCTTGTTGGTTAAAATGGAATCGAAGAAGCTACTTTATGCAGGGTTCATACACCAATTGACTACTCTGAGTGGGTATCAAATCAAATTCATGTTTCAAAACCAGATGGGGGCATCCGTATATGCACATACTTCAATGACCTAAACAAAGCATGTCTGAAGGACGATTTATTGTTGCCTAACATTGACATGATAGCAGGACATGAAATTCTTTCTTTGATGGATGATTTCTCTGGGTACAACCAAATAATGATTGCCATAGAATACCAACACAAAACGGCCTTCACTTGTCCATGGGGGACCTATTGCTGGAACATGATGCCATTCAGCCTAAAGAATGTTGGGGCCACCTACCAAAGCCCCATGACATTAATCTTTCATGACATGATCCATAAAACTATTGAAGATTATGTTGATAACATACTAGCAAAATATAGAAAGAGGAGAGATCGCATAGGAACTTTAAGTGCTATTTTCAATAGGCTGGAGGAATACAAGGTCCGTTTAAATCCAAAGAAGTGTGTCTTTGGCATACAATCAGGAAAGATGTTGGGATACATAGTGTCAATGAGGGGTATTAAAATAGATCCCTCCAAGGTAAAAGCAATCCTCGAGATGGAGGCACCCAAAACATTGAAATAGTTGAGAGGCCTCCAAGGCAGGCTTCAGTCCATCTGCAGATTCATAACATAATTGGCAGACAAGAAAATCCCATGTTCTCACCTACTTCACAAGGGAGTAGCGTATAAATGGGATGAAAAATACAACCAAGCCTTCAACAAAATCAAATAATATCTACTCACACCTTTGTTCCTCATGCCACCAATCCTAAGAAAGACTCTCATCCTCTACGTATCAGCAATAGTAGCAGCCCTCGATGCTCTCCTAGCTCAGCACGATGAAAATGGGATAGAAAGGGCTATCTATTACATCAGTTGGACAATGGTCGAGCATGCGTTAAACTACTCATTCATCAAAAAATCCTATCTAGTAGTAGTGTTTGCTTCACAAAAGTTCAGACACTACATATTGGCACACAAAATCAAACTCATCGCCAAAATCGACCCCCTCAAGTATTTATTATCAAAGGAAATGCTCACAGGAAGGATGGCCAAGTGGGTCATGATTCTATCTGAATACGATATTGAGTATGTGGAATAGAAAGCAATCAAAGGCCAGGTGATCACAAATCAGCTTGCAAAAGCACCCATGTATTCAAAGAATCCATCTTCAATCTCAACATAGCAGACCATTGTAAACTCTACTTTGATGGATCCTACACACAACATGGATCAAGAGTTGGGGTCTTTTTCATCACTCCACAAGGAGAATACATACCAAGGTCCTACAAATTGGCATTCCCTTGCACAAACAATATAGTATAATATGAGGCTCTAACCATAGGTCTCAAAATAGAAGTGTAGTGGCATATCATGGCTCTCAAGGTATATGGGGACTCACAACTAATAATCAATCAAGTGAATGATGAATACCAAACTAAGGACAACAAGTTAACTCCATACAAGAAATTAGTGGAAAGGCTTAAGGAATCCTTCATAGAGATCACATTCGAGCAGATACGTAGAGCAAACAACATAGCAACAAATGTCATGGCAACGATTGGATCCCTACTGGATATCCCTCACAATGTCCCAAACATTAATTCTTGGTAGAGCAGCTTCTTGTGCTTGCATTCAAGGTACCAGAGTTAGAATTTGTATGCAAAATCGTTAGTCCTGGTGATCCTTGGTACCACGACATATACACTTATCTGAGAATAGGATTCCTCCTAGCTGACATAACTACAAACCTCAAGAAAACCTTTGTCAAGAAAGCATCCCATTTTGTCATCCTAGGAAATTCCCTTTACCGTAGGAGCATAGAAGGAACCTTATTACACTGCCTAAATGTTGAGGAGGCATTGACCACCTTAACTGAGGTGCATAACGGTATTTTTGGTTCACACTCGAGTGAAATGACCTTGGCCAAGAAATTGTTGAGGAAAAGGTATTATTGGCCTACTATGGAAAGAGAAGCACATGACTACATCAGAAGGTGCCTACAATGTCAGCAACATGGGGACCTCATCCATGTTCCAACTCAAGAACTCCATCTGATTGTCACACCATGGCCCTTTTCGTAGTGGGGGCTCGATCTCATTGGAAAAATCACCCCCACCTCATCAAGTGGGCACAAGTTTATCATTACCACCACTGAGTACTTCACCAAGTCGGTGGAAGCCATCCCCATGACATACATCATTGGAAAGCAGATATCAAAGTTCATCCTGAACTACTTAATATGCTGATACGATGTTCTCCAAGCTATTATCTCAGATAATGGGGCACCTTTCAAAAATCAAGATGTTTGTGACCTTTGCAACAAATTCAAAATCCAACATCGTTTTTCCACTCCATATTATCCCCAAGGCAATGGCCAAGCAGAAGCTACCAACAAAATCATTCTGAAAATCCTCAAAAAGATAGTCAATAATGTAGGTCATGACTGGAATCTACAGCTAAATCTTGCCCTCTGGGCCTATCGAACCAACAACCACACACCAACAGGTGCCACCCCATTTTCCCTAGTCTATAGATCAGAAGCCATACTACCCATCGAGATCGAGCTTCCGTCACTAAGAATATCACTGCAAAACCTCATCACAGCAAAGAATACCGAGTATCAAGACTGAATGAGCTGGAGCTGCTAGATGAGCGGCGTATGGACGCTTTAAATCATTTGCAAGTCTATCAGAACTAACTCAAGTGGAGCTATAACAAGAATATTAGGAGTTGGACATTCCAGGTAGGAGAACTTGTGTTGAAGGAGAATTAGAAGAACATCCCAAATCCAAATGGAAAAGGAAAATTTGAACCCAACTGGTTGGGACCATTTGTTATCACAAGCTACAAGTCAGGGGCATATTAGTTATCAACACCCGAAGGCGAGCCTTTGCGAGATCCCATCAACAACTCCCATCTCAAAAAAATTTATGCCTAAATATTTCAAGGTATAGAACCAAAAATACAAAAAAAATAGAAAATGTCCTAAAAAACTGGTCACCCTGATGAAAACCTAGCAAACATGCATCTTGGTGACAACAAAAAAATCAAAAAAAGCAAGAAATCCAAAAAAAAATTAGAAAAAGGATAAAAAATAGTAAAGAATATGTATCTTTATACCACCCATCCTTTTTCTGTGAATATGTATCTTTATATTTGAATTAATATAGATAGCTTCCTATTCATCAAAAAAAAAATAGTAAAGAAAAAAATCATCCTCTAGTGAAAACCACTTTGGTGGCACTTTGGGCAAGTACCTTGGTGAAAACCTGGCAAACAAGCCCCTTGTGTAAATAAGCACTTTCCATCCACTAGGATCTTCATGGCTTGTTCTGCATCATCCATCCATTACGTTTCCATCATCCATCACATTCCATATTTCCATCCATCACCCATCTACGTCAGCATCATAGCTTGATCCTGTGTTCGTGTCATGATCCCTCCTAGTACTACTCAGCCCATTCTTAAGGTCAGTTTTTCCTACCTCTATTGGAGTAGTCTATTGCATCACGCTGGGGGAATGTTCTCATTGGATCAAATTCGTGTATATTCTTGAAGTCCTTAAATCATAAAATACAAAAACATCAAAAATCCAAAAAATCCAAAAACATTAGAAAATCACAAAATCCAAAAACATTCAAAACATATCCAAAAATCCAAAAACAAGTTAAAAAGTCAGTCAAAAATTCAAAAATAGACTCATCTTGTCAAACTACAAGTCTCTAAGCCTTGAACATAGGCAAGGTTGATCTTTGATCATCCCTCGAGACAATTAGGTCAATCCTTTAGGAGTCCATCATAATAAACTGGTAATCCATTTGTTCATAACTCATCAAATAATCGAGTTTTTGTCAGTCGAACTAGGTGGTCTCTGCGTGTATAATGTAGGCAAGGCTAATCTGTTGATAAGACCCCGAGGCCCCTAAGATAGGTCTTTAGGTTAGTCTCTTGGTCAAAATTTCAGAAAACCCTAAAACATTTGAAAATTCAAAAAATCAAAACATTTGTAAAATCTTGAAAATACCAAAAATAGCCTCAAAATAGTTCAGAAACTCCAAAAACATCCAAATATTTGAAAAAATCCATCTGTCTCATCTTGTTTTCACCCGCAATAAACATCGCTCATAATAAACAATCGTCATCCTCAACCTTTGGTAAAATAGTCTGAAACAAGTCTAGCAGATCAAAAGTGAAAACTCAAAACATCAAAAGTATCAAGTCTAAGTTAGTACGTGAACAAGTTGGTCAACTCTTTGTGTCAGTAGACTATCATCCAATCAGTCCTATATCAATCATCTTATATCATCGTGTCCTAGGATGCATCCTTCCTACAATGGACATCAACATCAGGCATCATCATAGTTTAGTCCTGGCTAACGATTTTGAAGAACATTAGCTTGTTTATTTACTTTATCTTTGTCTTTTGACTTATCTTTTTTCTCCCATTTCGATGACCTCTCGATGATGTCCCAAACAAAGGGATTTAGAGAGAAAGAAATGGGGAAACGATCATTATCTTTTTATCTACTGTGCTTGTTGGATATTCTTGTAATATAACTTGGTCATGTGTGCTTTGTTTAGGTGTAGGAGGGTGTTTTAGGTATCTTGTTGACCACATAGGAAGGCTATCTTTTCTATGTTTTGGTACGAGATGTCTGGAATATCTAAACTGCATTTTGAATAAGGTTTCATATGCTAGGTGTGAATAGGAGTAATCCTATCTGATTAATTCAAAGTCCATCACACTAGGTGCAACGCCATCCTGGTTCTTAATACCATGATGCATCGTACCATGTGTGTTATCAAACATAAGATAATGGGTCCTTCAAAAATCCCAACTCCTTAGAAATTCATCATCATCATCTCGTGTCTTGTCAGAATCTTTTGCTTTCTTCTATCTTCTTTCTGCAATAACATGGTACCATGGAAATTAATCAAAATTCATTAGTGCATCCATCCTGCATCCACAAACCGTCAGCATACTGCATATTGCATGTCATATCATATTTTAAAATCATATCATATGCATTGCATTTCCATCATTTGCATAATATAGATTGGTTATTCTAAAGCATTTCATCAATTACACACATGTATTCATTTCCATCCATAAAAAGAATCATTTGCATTCATTACATGATCACATAAACATCGTCATAACATCCATTTACATTACCACAACATCATACATCATTCCATATCATAAGAACATCACCATATAATGCATGAGAAAAGATAAGAAAAAAGATTACATTTCGTCCATTAGGGGAATAATATAGATCTGTTAGTCACATAATCATTGCATAATAATATCATAGTAGAAAAGATATTGAAAAACATAACATTTCATCACATTTGCATCATTGCATAGAACATAATGCACATCATAACATCATATCATCATTGCATCACATCGCATAGCATATAGAAATTAAAGGCATCCATAAAGCATAAAGTAGAATAGAACACATCGCATCAAATCATCATCATCTCATATCATATATATCATCAAAATGTACTCTGTCATTGCACAAAATTAGATCAAAATGTACATGTGTATGTCAATAAGTACAATGGCCCATGGGGCTATAAAAAATGAGCCCATCGAGCACAAAAAGAATCTTGTCTCAGATCAAAATTGAAGGCTAGCCCTACTGGATGTTTCCCTCGCCACCTGCTCTCTCTCCATGATCCTCTGCAGGTCTATGGCTCATCCTCTATGAAAAGTCTGGGACTCAGCCTGGTCTTGACACGGCCTAGTAGTAGTGCATCTTATAATAATCGGCCTCTTGGATGGCCTCCCTATATGATCGAAGCGATACTATGCTCTGAGAAGAGGATGCATGCATGCTCTCTAGCTGTTGGCGTATGCCCATCTCTACTACTACCTGTAACTCCATAGCCTGTCTCTGCTAAACCACTTGGTCCCACTCTACCCACATCTGATCTCTCTAAGCTATAAGTTCCTGTACCTAGGCTTGTAACTAAAAAATCTAGCCATCCCTAGGGTCTGGCTGGAGAGGTGGCTACACGGCTGGCTGGTCCTGGTCCCCGTCTTTGGGTGGTGTCAGGACCCTATCCTTTCATCCCTGGTCCTGATCTTGTGGGGGGACATCCTATCTCTACTCACCCACATGCAGATCTAGTTGTCGTTGATCCTATTGGCCCCTGTCCTACTCAAGCTGGTGTGGTGGTCCATCCTTGTCTCCGTCCCCTTGGCATCCCTGGTCCTGGCCTCGACCGACTCCTCTGCCTCTGGCTCTACATCAAGCGGATGGTGTGCCTAGTACTGTCAAATAAAGAGGCAGCCTGAACTAGTCTCTATATGCCTATGTGGTCCTCGAATTGTCCTATCCCTGATCATATGGCCATGGTCTAGCCACTAGCTACATGAAACTCTGCACTACCTCATGCGCAAGAATATATCAGCCCCAAGAGCTCTGGCTCATCATCTGTGCAAATATGGCCACATACTAATCATCTAGCATGTCCTGTGGCTCTCTGAATTGCCTCTGAACCCTACCTAGTAGGTACATTTCGAGCATCGTATGCTCCCTCCCCTACATCAGTCTATCATGCCAAGCAAAAAAGAGTTGTTGAACATCGTCAAACCATGCAGGCCATCCAAGATATGGTCGCCATGTAAATGCTCTCATGTCATCCAGGACTCTCCTCCAGTGGGGAATCTCGTGTTGCCCTGTGTGGGTGAAGGAAACACCTCCTCTATATCACCACACAACTGGATCATCTAGCTCCATCATAACTAGAATGACCCTTAGACGAAGCACAATAATGTGCTCCCAAGCCCAGATGTGCAGGAGTGTGACTCTTGCCCCAAATGCTTTGTCGTCCAGGTATGTAAACTCATGTAAATCTCTGTATAGTGAGGATAGAAGAACTGGCCCCCATGCAAATAATGTTTGTTACTAAACCATGCACTCCCAAGCGAGTCCCCATCCAGGACTGAAGTATCGGCCCCACCAATCTGGTGTGACGAGACCCACTATGATGGCTACAATGACCAAGCAATAGGATGACACAGCAGGCTTGTGGCGCTCCATCTCAATTTTGCCCTCACAAAATATAATCCCATCGACGCCCATCACGTCATAGCAAGCCTCCCTCCTGACATCCACATTGTAAATCACGCACTCTCCATGGATGGGTAATCTCAGTATCTGCCACACGTCCTCTAGTGTGATTGTGGCCTCACCTATCGGAAGGTAGAAAGAGGATGTCTCATTATGCCATCTCTCAGCAAGTGTTGTCATCATACCCAAGTGTGTCCACACAAGCGGTGCATAAGCGATGTACCAAAGTCCTATCCACCCTAGATACTCCTGTTGTCGATCAGGCAGATCATTCAAAATGCTGAAAAGGATCTCGGGACCTGTGCTCGTGCGAATAAAGTATCATCGTCTCCTCCTGCATTAGGAAAGTCACCGAGTTAAAAAATCATCAAAAAATCCTAATCTTGGTTTGTCTCGGCATCCCACAACAACCCCAACGTCATTGTTTGTGGGTGCGGTGTAGTTTGCAAACTCCAAACTGAGCCACTAGGAGCTTCAAACTCCCAAACCTCGTCGTGGCGTTGTAGTTTGAGAAGGTGGCCCAGTTTAAATGGAAACCCTAAGTTTCAAAGAGGACCGTGGCGGTGCACTTTGCAAATGCGATTGGATTTGGAATTTAAACACTAATTCCAAACTGTGTCATGACATTTCTACTTGCGACTGCAGTGCAATTTGAGGTCGCGCGTCGCCAATTTGAGCTTTCCAGCGGCGTTGTATGGGACCGCTCCTAAAGACCTAGTTTCCTAGCCTAATAAATGCGCACAAAAATTGAAAAATGAAGTCAAGGAAAGTTGACTCACCAGTACTCCAGTGTCGGGCAGCCTCTGGTGTGTGCGTACTCGACCCAAAATGTGTTGAGGAAGCTATCGTTGTGCCATCTCTCCAAAGGCTTAGAGCTCAAAATTGCAAAATCTCTAAAGGTTGAATGTGAAAATGAATTGGAAGTGGCCCCTCAAGGCCTATTTAAGCTTAAAAATTAGGGTATTTTGACCCCATTTGGTTGTCCTGCTAGGGTTTTGGTCCCCCGATCCTATTTTCGCCCAACCAAAGGCCGTTTTGTACCATTTTTTACATTTTATCTTTTTTTTGGCATCCTTGAGCCTTTTTGGACCTGTCAGGCACCTTGTCCTCTTTTTTCGTGAGATCACCCAAAATTTTGAAATTTTTGTTCGATCTCTCGAGGGAGCAGTATAGCAACATGTTTTGTCCACTGGGGCAGCATTGGGGCATTTTGAAAATAAAAAATTGTTTGGCTTTTGATCGAGACAGTTTATTCTTTGAAACAACACAACAAGTGCATTGCTTCAAAGAGGGGAAAAATGTAGACATGTAAAATGTACTGATTGATGCTATACATTTGATCCTGATTTTACTAACATCATTTTGTCCTAAATCATCCCTCTATCTAACCATTTAATCGAATAGCCTTTATTTGATTAAATTCATCAAGTTTCCTCTCTTAACTAAATAATCATTTATCTGATTAAGTCATTCTCTCTCTTGTTAATTAAATCAATCAATCTGATCTAATTAATCCTAAGTCCCTATTTAATTAAATAATTCATCTTATTTGATTAAATCTCTAAAGTCACTCTATTAAATTAAATAAATTAAAACCTTATTTGATTTAATCTAACATTCATCCCCTTTAATTAAATAAATCAAAAATCTTTATTTAATTAGTCTCTAAATCACATTCTTCTCATCTTTTGATTTAAATCAATCCATAAATCTAAATCAATTAGTCACATCATCTAATCCCTCACTAAATTATTCAACCCTTGGTTAATTTAATTATAATCCATGTCCCATCCTCTAGCTTTTCCCACTTGCACATGAAAATAGATTTAATTCATTTATTAAATCTCGATTTTCTCTCAACTTGGCATCTTTAGAGAATATTCCTTCAAATTTGAAATCCCTCCAAATGGACTTTGTCATTCCAACAAGACATTCATTCCTTCTTACAAGTCCTTTTGCATTGAGCCAAGTGGCATTTAAGTCATTCCTTTTTCCATCTTACATGTCATTTCACTAATTTCAAATTCCACCTGATTGCATTTATGGGCACATTCATCAAAATGTGGATATCCTTTGCCCATTCACATCTTGACAAGTGACATTTGGCCATTGGTTGAAAGTTAGTCCCACATTGCTTCATTTTTGGCATTTCTCCATCTTGTCTTTCTATAAATAAGAGGTTTCTCTCCTCATTTGATCATCCACAATTTGAGAAAGTTTACCATACTCAATTTTATCTTCAAGAATCATCATCTACATCCATTTTATCAAATTCTTAGCTAGGTTATACAGATTTTTCATCATTGAGCTCAAGTGAATCTTCAAAAAAGTGCATCAACCTTCATCATTCACCAACATTGCATCATAGGAGTTGGGAAAGGGCCAATTTTCACATCAAATTGGCACCAATTCCCCCATGGGATCAAGATTTTGCATGTTTAATTAGGATTTCATTGCTTTCTTATTGTGTTCTTCATTTTATTTCCTAGTTTGAGCATTGCTAATGGATTTCATGGGGAATCTTAATTCTTACTTGCATTTGATCTAACTATGTGTTTGTTTATTGTGTTTTGCAGGTATTAGGATTGGGGTTCTACAAGACTAATATAGAGTCTCTTCAAAACCTTAAAGATTAGAAAAAGGATTTGTGGGGCCGTGTCTCAATAATTGAGTCAAAATTTGATCTTGACAATCTGATGGATAAGGTTATGGTTTTGGAAAGTACTATTGGTAGAATTATTTTTATAATTGATGGTATAATGCATGTTTTATTTTTGGTACTTGTTTTCAAACAGATTGCACCCAAATGCTTGAATGATTAAATTCAGCAATCTGTTGAAACATGGGGACTATCTTTAGGCTATGGGTATTCCTATGGCGAAGATAGACCTCCAGATTCTAGGCTGGTTCCTATATGATTATTTGATTATGGACTTAAAACTTGATGGGAAAAGGGAAAAAGACTTAATCTAATGAAAAACTGGAAAAAGCTGAACTGTGGTGATACACTTATAAACTTTAAAGAAACAAACTAATTCTCAACCGATTCATCATGAAGCTTACTTTCACAACTCAGATTGAACAATTTAACTGCATTAACGATTCACAGAAAGGCCTGATAATTCATTCTTCATGAAGGAAAATATTATTTTCACAACTTAAAGATATGGATATACTTGAGACACAATTTATGACCTGCAACTAAGATTGTTTCTTTGTGTACATGCATTCACGAATGTTGACAGAAATTTAAAGGTTCTGATATAAAACACATTAAATTTTCATCCAAAAGATTCACAAAACAAAACACCTAAATCTAAGAAGGATAATATTTAACTTGCAATGACAAAAGAAGGAACACTCTGCAAATGATACTCGAAGATAACCTGTAAAGACTGCTGCATAATCTATTAAATTCTAAAAGCTGAGTTACATGAAGTCACTTTGCTAAAGGAAAAGGCAGAAAACAAGAACTAGAGGAAAAAGATTAACTTTTTCTAATATATACAATGAGAGGAAACTCCAAAGTGCATGAAGGTGAAACTAAAAGTCAATTTCAGTATAAAAATGATAACTCCAAGGAAAATCCTGAGAAAAATAAAATATCTCCAAAAGAAGAGCTCAAACTCATGCAAAAATGAGTGAACTCGGTCTCAAATTCACAGTCACAATGTGTACAATTGAAAAAAATCTAGTACTGAACTGGAAATCTGTAAAAAGTGAGTCCAAGCATGCAAAAACTGCCTCCTTCTTGTCAACTCACCCATGATAACTGAAACTCCATCCTTGTATTATGCATGATCAATCTTTAGTTGATAATCTAATGTGAAACTGAAGTAAAGTGCTAAAAAATTCTGTAACTCGCATGATTAACTCGTTCTCCAGTTAGCTTTACTTGCGTTCTTGCATGGATCTCCAATTTGAGGCTATAGTTACAACTTAACTTCACATAATGTCTTTTATTTGCATTTTAAGATGGCTAATTTAATTAAATGATTTAAAATCTATCATTTAATTAATTAACCTACATTGATTAATGCAAATAAAATTGAGAAAAAAATTCAAGTTAGAAAGCCTAACTCCCATCTCACGGCTTCATACAACAAACTTAGCATATATTTTAAATATGCATTCATCATTATAAATAAATCGTCCGACCACACAACACATTGTAAAATTTTGACAATAGTTGACCACCATGCATATTAGTCATCTTGACTTATGAGTCAAACCACCAGCAAAGAAAGACATAATGGTTTTGTTAAAATCATGAGCAAAAATCAAAGTCTTGTCGAATTTGGGCAAGAAAATACCAACGAACCCTAACTCTTAATCATTTTCATTTTGACTTGAGTTTGGAGAAGGCTCCTCCAGTGCGTCGCCATTCCTGTGTTGGGAAGGTTTTGGAGCTCGACCTGCATCTTTTTTTGGGTATTCCTGAGTGATTTTCTTTGAAATTTTCTACAGACAACTCATGGAAAATCTGATTCTTTCACAAGAATGGCCATTTCTTACCATTTTGAAGCATTTTTCAAGCTTATACAACCGTGAGCTTGTCTTTTTACTGATGCATTTCTGCTCATGTATTTTCTTTGTGTATATTCTTTCACTGCCTCTGGTCGCCATGGACAAGTTTACCTTATAGCTTGGAACACATATTTTTCTCTATTTTTTGTTGATTTTCCCACAGTCTAAAGGAAAAAAGAGGAGGTATGCTTCTATTTTTTCCTATTTCGAGCTCCCTTAATCTCCTCTGTATGGCATCATCTTGTATTCCAGCCAAAATGGAGTATTTTTGTTACATTTCTAAAGGTGTTTGAGTGTATATTGGTCACCACTGTTAGCTTTGATTGAGCTTTTTAGAGATATTTCTTATGAAAAATACCCACGACTTGGAAGTATTTCTCTATCTTACTTGGGTTCCATTCACAACAACATCTATATAGATTTTTTCATTTTTGAATTTTTGATGAAACCCTCATATCTGAAGGCAAATAAGAAGAAAATCTATAATTTTCTCGTTTAAAGCTCAATCTGGGTATACGTAAAATGCTTTCTCTAGGACGTGGGCTTACCATGCTTGAACCGGGTTTCCTCTTTTATGAAAAAAATTGATGGTTTCATCTAAAATTTTCATGCTTTTTACATTTTCTGGAAGCCCTCATGTGACTTGATGCTGAAACTCGAACCCTACACTTATCTTGTATTTGGGTGTGATAGCTTTTACTGTACATAAAATCATCTTTGTTCTTTCATAGCACTCCTTTTCCTTGAAGTTTATGACACTAATCACTGTGGTATAGCTAAGAACTTAACTTGTAATTGAAAAGAAAAGAAACTTTTCTTTATTTATGTAGCCGCCATGAGGGTTTTGATCTGGAAGGGTACACTATCACATCATACCTTTATTGACTGTGTAGCGACATTATGCATTAAAATTGATATGAGATTCTTGCTCTTTCTTGCTGGTTTTGTATCCTTGGTCTCTTTCATGCTTGAATAGGATTAATATTGCTTTAGAAACCAGTGCTCATGACCTATGACTTCGGCTACTATGATGAATGTTCCTTATAAAATGCTCCTTTTTTGTTGAATACAGACCTGTTTCTCTGTTATGTCTGTCAATCATAAAATCATTCATAAGCAATATGAAGTAGCCTAACTTCTAATATTCTTATTTAAAATATGTATGAAGCATGGTCCTTTTTAGTCCTTCTGTAGGAAATAAAAAATATTGATAACTCATAAGGTTGAAATGTTAATGATGCCTCTTGATTTCAAGATGTAATAATGTTGTCATGTTGTCACGTTGACTACCCTCCTAAGTCTCTGGATGAACTATGTATGTACTTTGGAGTTGTAAGAAACAATTGAATCGCTTGAGTGCTCTATTTTCCCTTCAGTATAAAGGGGCTCCATACTTTATGTGAATACAATGTGAATAAAATAGAGCTGAAACAAAGCTAATGCATGCGGTTAATTATGCTCCTTCAAACATTTTCTGATTGCTCCTTTGAATGATGAGCGAAAGGATGATTTGCTCAATTTGTTTGCACCATGTTAAATTAGAGTTTTCTTTATGAATTTCTTTATTACAATAGTCCTATTTGATGACAATCCTACTTGATGACTATTCTTGATACTTGATGACTCTCATGTATGAATGTTGAATGAGAGGATACTTTATTGATATGTCGGGATCAACCCTTGTGGGAGCCCATTTTTCTCCACATAACTGATGAAAATAATCAGGAACATAATGAACCTATTCTTGCACATTTAAACAAACAAGTTAGTAAAAATAATCAAAGCTAAAAGCTTCCATTGAACTTCATTTTCCTTGATTGTCAGCCTTTGTATTTTAATCATCTGGTGAATTCCTAACTGTATATATATTACATTCCTGTTGGTAGTGTAGGAATGAAGTAGGATGTAATTTATCATTGCTCTAACACCATTCTTTCACAATCTTGTAGGTTCATGGAGCATGGAACCGAATTGTTGCAGCTTGGAGACACAACAACTGAAGACATCGAGCAAAAAAAATGGTTCATCATCATAGGCAATGATGAATTTCTCCTCTCCTTCATGTTTACATTATCTTCAATAGTGTATTATTTCATCCCACTTGTATTCATTATTTGATTAAGATAATCAAATTCAACTACTCATGCGGCTTGTGCGGGATTTTAGTTTTTTACAAAATGAATAAAAAGCATTTATTATGTAAATGTCCAATTTTCTGTTACAAATACTTGCATAATAAAACTAAAAATCGAATGTAATATGATTATTCATTATGGATAATGAATACTTTAGCAACAAAATTTGAAATTTTTGTACCTTTCAATGATGAATTGAATTCAGCTCCACCTGTTTGAGCTTGTAGTGAAAAATAGGTAACAATACTCTCTCAAGCCAGTCAAATATAAAAAAACTTAAGAGGAAGATGGGCAAGAACTAGGAAGGAGGTGTTCAAATGATGAATAAAATGGAAGAAATAGAGAATGATTAGGACCCCCTTGATATACTAAAGGTGAATTGGGACCTTATATATGGTCCCAAGGATTAATGGTGCCACTGTCTTTCTATTTCCTTTTTTTATTTTCTTTATGTTTATACCTGGCATCCATGCTTGAATATTTTTTTCTTGCGTGCACTTTAAATGATTTACTGCTCTTAGTGTGGCTTGCATGCCTCCTTAGTTTTTGTTGTTTGGTTGGTAGTAGTCATTGGGCCATTTTTTTTCTACTTCTACTATTATTTTTGTACTTTTGGGATCAAGGCCCTTTCCCTGATTTAATATAAAAACATACTAATGCACAAATGACCAAAAACAAACCCAACTAACAAAGTCTACATCAATATTAAAATAATATTATAGATATAAAAAATCTAAATTTGATTCATCACACTACAAAAAAATGGGTGATTAGCCCACATAATTGCATAACTCATAGATTCCAAACACTAAAAAATGCAAACTCATCATCACATTAGTAACTTGCAAATTGAGATATCAAAGAAGAAATAGACATCAAGACTCAAACACCAATCAACCATAGATCTAATTTTCCAAACATGTCCACAAATGAGTAGCCATAATAAAAGAACCAATCAAGAATCCATGAGATAAGAACAACCTCCTAACACCAAACCAAAATACCACCAAACAATCACATACATGATCATGTTGTGTCAAAGCATAAGTCTACCTACACAACCATGATACCATAATCATCACCAAAGTTATACCTACACTTAACTCTCACCATCACAAGGGTCCAAGTTTCCACATGTGTCAACCCATGTTCTCAAAATAGAAGACAACCTGTGTACATGTTATCATCAAATTCCAACTCTAAAAAACACTTGTAAACCTATACCAAGAAGCAACAAAATTTATAATCAACTATACCATATAAATATCATATAAAACATGTACTCCCTTAAGGTTTTGCCTCTTGACTCATCTGGATGCTCACACAATCACACCCCAAATACTAGGAACCTACAAATGATCAAACAAGTACAAACCTCTCTCTGCACTGCAAACAAAAAATCTACCTGACCACTATGTAGTACAATGCATATTCTCTTTTCAATGCCTATTTGATATTGAAAATCTGATTTTGTATGTAAAATTTATGACTAAGACCATGTACAAGAGAACATCTAGATTTTAGGCACAAAAAAAAATGAAAACTAAAAAAACATGGAACTAAACTTATACCGCTATGTAGTGCTCAGAGAGATATTTTGTTGACTATTGGAAGTTAAAAATTTGATATTTTGGGTGAAATTTATGCTCATTTGCATCATTTAAAAAAAACTCTCTAATTTTCCTTGTTGGTGGCTTGTGGATGGCCCCTGAGAAGTAGACTGGTGGTACTCAGGTGACACTTCACATGTGGAAACAATGAAATGGTGAGCAATATATTTTAAATGATTTTTATAAATAGTTTAATTTTTGGTGGGTTTGGGTTTCTTCGCTCGGAGGGGATAGACTATTGGACCCCCTCGATCGAGGGTTGGGATTGGTAGCCTAACAAATTGCTAGCCTAGTGGCCATTGTCCTACACCATTGGATCCAAGATGGCTGAGAAATGAAGATTCATATAAAATTTTCCCTATTTTGGCCACTATGAAAAATACAATTTTTCTACCCCCATATCCCTACTCGTACAACTGTGCAAATCAACTACAGAGGTAAATTAAAAAAAATACAATTTAAAAAGTATTTATTGAAATTAATTTTAAAAATTTTAAAAATAAAAATTGATGGGGGGTTTGCACAACCCCATACTGTACTCTACAATTGTACCAACCAGACTCATCAATTGATACAAAGTTGTTAGCCTCGCCAGTACTAGTCAACCCAACCGATACATGTTTGGATCCATTGCAGCAAACCTTCAACATCAATACATGTTTGGCTCTAACTGTTCTTCCTTGGAACCCTTGGTGATGGTGTCTTACTCTTGTAATGTATACACTACTACTTGACTTGCTCTTGTAAGGTAAACACTACTACTTGACTTGCATGTTGCCTTATTTCAATTTTTCTCGCAAGTTTTGTTGCAAGAGTTTCGCCCTTGGTCTCCTTGTGTTGTGTAACATGGTGCTTGGGTTCATGAAATGGCTTAACCACCTCTTGTGGATCTTGGATCTTGGATAAATTTGGTGTTTGTATTGGTAATTAATAGGTCAATCTTTTGGTGCAATGGGAACCATTTGTGCAACAATTGGTATTAGAGTCGAGGTCACAAGTTTGAACCCCTCGCTTATGTTGGGGATATTGTTGCAAGAGTTGCACCCTTGGTCTCCTTGTGTTGTGCAGTGGGGTGCTTGGGTTCTTGACATGGCTTAACCTCCTCCTGTGGATCTTAGAACTTGTATAAATCTAGCGATTGTATCGAGCGTTAACAGGTCAATCTTTTGGTGCAACTACAGCTGCCTTTGCGACAATTTTTTTCTAGATAAATGGATAGTTGAGTTGATTGCAACAAGCCACATCCTTGGTGACCTCCATTTGACCTAGTGATTTTTTTAAGCTCACTAAGTTTGTACCATTGTCTCATGTTTTTTTTGCTTCTTTCTTCAAATAATTTTTTTGATTTCTATGTCATAAAATCCATGTTCAATAACTTGAAGGTTATGCTATTTTGTTGATACTTCTAAAATAAATATTTAAATCATTTCTATGGTTTTCCATAGTTTCAAGGTCCTCTTGATTTGTGGGCTCTTCCAAATTGTCTTCCATGAAGTTTATGGCCCATAGGGTTTATGAACAATTCCAAATATTATGTTCCAAATATTATGAAGTTTAACCGCCTCCTGTGGATCTTAGAACTTGTATAAATCTAGCGATTGTATCGAGCGTTAACAGGTCAATCTTTTGGTGCAACTACAGCTGCCTTTGCGACAATTTTTTTCTAGATAAATGGACAGTTGAGTTGATTGCAACAAGCCACATCCTTGGTGACCTCCATTCGACCTAGTGAGTTTTTTAAGCTCACTAAGTTTGTACCATTGTCTCATGTTTTTTTTGCTTCTTTCTTCAAATAATTTTTTTGATTTCTATGTCATAAAATCCATGTTCAATAACTTGAAGGTTATGCTATTTTGTTGATACTTCTAAAATAAATATTTAAATCATTTCTATGGTTTTCCATAATTTCAAGGTCCTCTTGCTTTGTGGGCTCTTCCAAATTGTCTTCCATGAAGTTTATGGCCCATAGGGTTTATGAACAATTCCAAATATTATGTTCATAAACATAGTTAAAGGAAAAACATGGTTTTTTTCAAGCATCCATGTGACTTATTTAATGGATTTTTAGCAATATTTAATGTGTTGGTTTCTTTGGTCTATTAGTTAGCCAAATTTTGTCTTGTTTCATTTTTTAGGTTACATATCTATCTACCTATATGGTAGATGTATGTAAGTCTGACTTATTTTCTTTCATCCCTTTATTCTTATTTTTTTATGTATTTTAGTCACATAATATAGATACTTAGATTTATAGAAAGATATACAGATATATATAGATATATAGATAGATAGATAGATAGATAGATAGATAGATAGATAGATAGACCAAACACAATATATGTATACATAGATAAATAAATAGATATATAGATACATAGACCAAACAAAGTATATATACAAAGATATATATCTAGGTAGATATATAGATAGATATATAACTATATAGTCATCTCTTTTTTTAATTTATTCATCATTTTAGTCATATACATATGTTGGTATATTCAATCTGAAGTCACCCAAATTCTATCTTGTTTAACTTAAGTGACATATATAGATAGGTAGATATATAGATAGATGTGTAGATAGATATACCAAACAAAATATATATGTACATAGATATAGAGATAGAGGAATATATAGATATATAGTCATCTCTTTATTTTAATTTGTTCTTCAATTCAATCATATATATATGTTGGTAAATTTGGTCTGACAGTTAGCCAAATTATGTCTTTTTTAATATTTTGTTATATATATATATATATATATATATATATGTATATAGATAAATATGTAGATAGATACATATATATAGATAGATATATAGATATAGTCATATCTTTGTTTTAATTTGTTCTTCATTTAAATCATATACATATGTGTGTGTATATATATACTCGGTCTAATATAGCCAAATTTATTTTGTTTATTATCTTAACTCATATATATATATACACCAAACAAAATATTCATTGACCTACATAGATAGGTCTAGACAGATAAACACCTAGATAACCTTTATACATGTCAGAGGTATGGAAAATTTAATGTCATTTCCTCACAACATTGGTAAATTATCCAAGGCTGATATACAAAGGCGCATGCTCAAAAAAGATTAGCAATGAGTCTATTATTTCTATTAAAGGTATAAATTTAGTAATTCTTCCTTCAAGATTGAAGACTTTGATTTACTCAATAAGGAATTGGTGATGAAGTCTTTGTTGTTTTTCAGGGAAGTTGATGTAGTAATACATTCTATTTTTGGTCCACTTTCAATTAGAAGTATCAATACGAGGATTATTTTGAAAAGTATAATTTTTATTGGAGGCCTAAGTTAATAATAAGTAGTTCCTTTTTTCCAAAAAAATATCATAGGGCGCCATTAGGGGAGAGGGGCCCATTATGGACCACCCTACCTTTGGAGGTCCACATGGAGTACCACATAGACCAGAAATAAATTAAAAAATGGTTCACATCAAAAAACCCTCAATTGACCCACCAATATTCTTTTTAGTTATTTGGATTAAATTTTCCATGTGTTATGCTCTAATTGGTCCAACATGTTCATTACTTTTCCATTTGGATGATTGATTGATTGTCAGTTGGGTCCACCCTCAAAGGTTGTGTTGCAAAGACCTAGTACTAGATATATAGATAGATATACAGATAGATATATATAGATAGATGGATATATAGATAGATAGAAATATATATATATATATATATATATATATATATATATATATATATATATATTTTCTTATCTTTGTTTTAATTTGTTCTTCATTTCATCCATATAGATATATGTGTGTGTGTATATATAGATATATATAGATGCACATATATAGATAGATAGATTGATTGATTGATATATATATATATATATATATAGATATATAGATCGATATATAGACATATAGAAAGTTATATAGATCAATATATAGATAGATACATATATATAGATAGATAGATAGATAGATAGATAGATAGATATATAGTCATATCTTTGTTTTCATTTGTTCTTCACTCCAGTCATATAGATATGTAGATATAAATTCGATCTGACAATTAGAGAAATTTTGTCTTGTTTTATTTTTTAAGTCATATATATAGATAGATAAATGTATAAATGGGAACATGCATACATATTTAATTAGATGGGAAATTTTCCAAATTCAATCTTGTTTTTTGAAAGTTAACTTAGTTTATTAACATTATAATGACATATATAATTAGATTTGGTTGACCTAGTTCATAATAAAATTCTTTAATATGAGAGATATAGTTAATTCAGACTAATTTTCTTTCATCCATTTGTATGTTTAGGTATATTTATGTAATATGTGTGTTTATGTATATGCATGTATGTTTATGTATATGTATGTAGGTATATGTGTAAATTTGTATGAATATATGCATGTATGTATGTATGTATGAGTTTATATGTATGTATCTTAATATATTTACATTTATATATACACATATGTATGTATATATGTAAATATATTTATAATATATATATATAATATATACATGTGTGTGTATGCATATATCTATATCTATCTATCTATATATATAGATAGATAGATATATACATATACATATATATGTATGTATGTGTATGTGTGTATGATAGACATCGTGAATTATGAATTCAATTCATTAAATTTTAAGTAGTATATTTGAAGTCCATGTCTTAAACAATTAAGAATGACAACCATTCATAGTTGCAAATTAATTTCAAACATTCCTTATTTGATAAAGCACCCACAAAAAAAATAACCTTCAAGTTATAGAAAATAGGGTAAATGAGAACACATGTGAAAGAATAAAAATTTACATACGAATAATTTCAATCAATTAATGAGGTTTGAAATTACTTTGCATGTTTGAGGAAATTTTATTCAGACAATGGACCAATACGCCAACTTTCCTATCAATCTAAGAAACTCAACTTCATTTAATCTATATATATATATATATATATATATATATATATATATATGACTTGAATTTTAAACAAGATATAATTTGGGCAATTGTATTTATTTGACTAAAATGAAGAATAAATTAGAAAAATGGATGAAAGAAAATAAGACAAATTTAACTACATTTTTCATAAATATTATGATTCAACTACCTTTAGGGGGCACGAGGATCAAAAATTATATAAATTAAATCAATATGTAATTTAGCGTAAGTGGATGTTGTTATAAATTCCTAAGCCTTATAGATTATGTAAATGTTTTTGCCAATGTCCTCTAGATGCCTATTTTCTATAAGCAATGTTAATATTGTTTAGTATTGTTATGTAAATGCCTATCTATTCTATACCCACTAACCTATAAGTGCGTATCTTGGGGTTGAAGTTATGGTTTTTTATGCATGTGAATGCATATTTTTTATATACAATATAATTTTTATAGTTATTGTGTTGTAAGTGGATGACCTATAGGGTTTTTAGTTATATTATTTATGCCTACCAATGCCTATCTATTGTATATGATGTAAATGTTCTATTCACTGTACTATAAGTGCATATATTGGGTTTTATGTTGCAATACAAATTCCATTGGTAGTGTATTGTATTTACATATATATATTCTTTGACTCTCATTCATCCACATTAATTGTGTGTCCATTTTCATTTACTTGTCTTAACAAACATCACTTTCCACATGCTTAGTTGATACCAATAGACTTGAAGGTTTGAGGCTTATGAGTCATGCAATCAAAACATATAACCATTAGTATTCATATCTGAGTTGACCATCCCAAACAATGGGACTATATTTAAAGATTTCAACCCAAACAAGCAATCAAGATAATGAAAAAACTAGTCTAGTTAACTAAATTTATATTATATATATGCATTTTCACTGCACTTCCAACAACATGTACATCATATAGGTCATTCAGCCCAAAAAAAAATCATCCAAACCAATGAACATATCCATATAATAACATTTGCATTATATAGGCATGTGCATAACACTGGAAACAACATTTACATAATACATGACATTAAATTGTATGATGGTTTGAGGTTGTAGTGTTGAAGAGACTTGGTTTTCATAGAGGACTTTGGTGTTCATCTATGTTGCAATATACTTTTCAAATTAATTTCTAGATATTTTCAACATAGTTTAGCACTAAAAATTATTTTGGGGAAATCAAGCCTCCCCAATGCATTATTGAATACAAAGCAGAGCTAAATGTGTATCAGTTCCAAAGTCAATGAAGACTCTAGAAGATGTGTGTAGGAAATGGGTGAAAATGAGTAGGATGTGTGAGGTTTTGGAGCATTAAATGATCTAAGGCCTTGGAATTGCTTTTCATTTAAACCAATTAAATGGGAAGGGACACATTGTGTAAGTGGTTGGATGAAAGTGATTGAGGAGGTGGAATGCAATAAATGCGAGGAAGTGGATGTTCAAGGTGGATAATTTTTCAATTGCCACACAATTGTTTGATCTAGTGCCAAGACTCTACCACATAGCCTTCAAGTGTGGACCCGACTAACAATCGGTCGGTCATCCAAATAGGCAAGTAATGAACATTTAAAATTGATTAGAGCATAACATGTGGCAGATTTAATCGAATTGACTAAAAATAAATAGAAAGGGATCAACAAATGAGCATACTTGCAATAAAAACCACAAATTAATTGTAAACTTATATTTATAATAAATTATTGTAATCCCAATGTACACTACAAAACTAGATAAAAAAAGATGGATTTGTATGATTGGTCTCTCTCAATGGTCCAAATAAAACCAAATAGGAAAAATATTTGGGGCCATGTTCTTGTCTCATGTCAGTGTATTTGGAGTTGTGGTTACATGATTTGGAGTTGTATTGGGAAATTAACTACAACTTACATGTGATGGGGTGAGTGTTGAACAATTCATACCAACAAAAAAATGAGGGATAGGATGTTCATCCCGAGTGGATTTTTGACTTTAAATTTGAGTGTATCATGGGTTGAGACAAACAGTAAGCAGGATAAAAAAAATGAGGGATATTTATATTCACTAAATCCAAAAATAAAGCATGGTTCTTTAGTAATGGGTTCATAGGAGTGCTTAATTGTCTTTCTCACTGCAATTCCCTATGGGCCACCTCAATCTCTCTTTCCTTTCTATCAAGTTCCTTTTGAACCTTCTCTTTCTCCCTCTTCTACTCTCTTTCCTTCTTTTGTAACATTTTTATCTGCTCCTTTATGCCGAATTTCCTCATCTGCTTTCCTTTGCTCCTTCAACTCCATTGCCAAAATTTGTGTTTCTTTTCTCTCCTTATTTTGTTGTTTCTTTTAGGATTTGAGTTCTTCTAGTTCTTTTTTCCTTTGCTCTTGTTGCATTAGGAAATTCATGTAGTCATCATTTGTTAACAACTAAGACTGTTGGCTCAATCGAATTCCATTATCAACAACATTTTTAATTCTTTCATTGATAGTGTGCACAAGTATCTTAAGGAATTTTCTTATTGTTAAAAGTAATTGAGATTTCATTGTTTGATTAAATTAGGATTCAATATTATCCTTTCCTTCCTTTCCAATAGCTTGTGTATCTTGGCTAAAATATGCATTTCCTCCATCATTGGAACTTCCACATTTAGCATAGTAATGTGTACCATTACAAGTGTTGGTGTAGATTTTTATTTTCCTAGTGGGTTAATTTATTTTCCCTTAGTCCTAGGTTTTTCCTACTCTTAATTAAGCTTGCTTAGGATAATAAAGTAATTTTATTACTAGGAGATAAGTGTGCGCTGTCCCCTTCCTTAAAGGGTGGAACCACTTTCCACTTTTGGTGGTCCATCTCCACTTTTTGTGGTTGATTTCTATTGGTTGGATTTTCCACCTACCTCCTCTCCTAAGTTCTATATAAACTCACTACCTAGCTTGTATTTGCATATTTTGGCATGCATCTTGGTGCAGCGATGGTAGGATGGTCCTCAAAGAGAACAATCAAGGCCGTGCAACAAGAGTCACACAACATAAGCAACACAAAATATGAAGGAAAATGCAGATTCAAACATTCTAATTAACATAAATTTTGATTACAATCGGCCGACAACATCTGGGCTTACAGATTCGACTCACAGGCCTGATACAACATGCTCAAAATACAATATTCCTATATGCTCCTTAATGCCAACTGAAATATTACATATCAAATCTACATTAATCTACTTAATCAACTTCTACTATCCTAATGATCGGTTACAATCTTTCTATTGTATTCATAGGACTAGAATCTTCCACGTCGGCCAAAAGATCATCACAATCCCTGATGAAGGAAATGTAACATGTGCATGAAATAGTTTGGCCTCAAATTTGAATTTCTTCTTGGCAGGTGCATAGGATGAAGTGTGGACCAATAATTAAGGTTAGGGAAACTCCACAAAACAATTTGAAACACATCGCAAGGACCCACAAGTTACGGGAAAGATCCACAAGAGATCAAACTAGTTGTTAGGCTTGAAAACTATTTTGGTGTCAGTTCAAGAAACTATCACTTAATCCAAGAGTGGAAACTTGCTGGAAAAAGATCCAATTGTGCTGAAATCTTGGAATAAGGAAAATGAACATGTCCACAATGAAAATGTAGATCCACTGGGTCTGGTGAGCAAATATGTTGAAACGCTAAATCTGCCAACTTGAACTGAACAAGAACAAGAGCAAAACTGAAATGAAAATATTTTTGGTTGATGCAAGATTTCCAAGAACCAAGGTTGCTCCTGCATCAGACATCTAAAGTTATTTGAAAATTGAGTCCCTCACTTTGTCAAGGCTAAAGGAAAACCAATACGGTCTACCATAGCCTGAGAGATCCAAGAAGAATCTTCCACTGTTCTGCCTTTCCACTTCACAAGATATTATTTGTACTATCTTCCACGTGTTTTCCTTCCATCTCTAATATCCAAAATCTCTTTTATCTCATTTGATTGTTGTTTAGGAAACTGATTTTCAAATTTTTCTTTGTTTTATTCATTGAATTCTGCTTCATGGTACTAATGTAGATCTGCAATGTTGAATGTAGGTGATATACCCATGCCATCTAGTAACTCTACTTCATATGCATTTCCTGAATCAAATTTCTTCAAAATCTTACAGGGTCCAAACTTTCTCATCTTGAGCTTATTGTATGTTCCAACTAGAAATATTTCCTTCCTCAAATACACCATCACTTCATCTCCAACTTCGAACTCCTTATGTCTCCTCTTTTCATTTGCTCGCTCCTTCTACTTCTGGTTCATATCTTCCAACTGCTACTTAACTTGAGTATGCACTATCTTCATATGTTCTGCAAATTCCTCTACTTCTGCACTCATTTTTTCTTCCTTATTGATATCTCACAACTCTGATATACCTCTAGGATGTACTTTAGTAACAATCTCAAAAGGTGTCTTTCTGGTACTCCTGTTCACTAAATTATTGTAAGAAAACTTTTCTTGTGAAAGGACTAAATCCTAACTTCTGGTCTTCTCTCCAACCAAACATCTCAGCAAATTCCCCAAACTCTTGTTTACTACCTTTGTCTATCTATCAGTCTGTGGGTGAAAAGTAGAACTGAACTTTAGATCTATATTTAACTTCTTTCAAAGTGTCCTCCAAAAGTAACATAAAACTTTTTGTCTCTGTCTAAAACAATACTCCTAGGTAATCCATGCAATCTAACCACTTCCTTGAAAAACAAGTCTGCTACATGTACTGCATCTGTTGTCTTCTTACAAGGTATGAAATGTGTCATTTTAGAAAATCTATCCACCACCACAAATATAGAATCATTACCTCTTTGTGTCTTTGGCAAACCAAGTATGAAATCCATGTTGATATCCTCCCAAGGTCTCTCTGAAACTGTCAAAGGCTTATGCAATCCATCATTCTAGCTACTTCCTTTTGCAACTTGAAAAACTCTACAAATCTACACAAATTTCCTAACATCCTTATGAATCTGTGGCCAAAATTAATTCTCACTTACCAATGCTATTGTCTTATCAATTCCAAAGTGTCCTAACAATCCTCCACTATGTTTTTCTTTCACCAAGCTATCCCTAATTGAACTATGGGGTATACACAACCGATTCCCTCTAAACAACATATCCTCCTAAATGAAATAATCCAACCACTAACTCCTATCCTCCAATACTAGTTCTTTACAAGCTCTCCAAGGTTCTGCAAAATCCGGGTCTTCCTCATACAAGTTCTTCAATTCATCAAAGCCTAATACCTTCACTCTCATCTCTGCCAATAAATTCCTTCTCCTACTCAAGGCATCAACAACTCTATTTGAATTTCCACTCCTATGTTTCAAAACAAAAGTATAACTCTGCAAGAATTCTACCCATCTCATGTGTCTCTAATTCAACTTACCTTGACTATTCAAATATTGCAATTGTTGATGATCCGTATACAATGCAAACTCCTTAGGCAACAAGTAATGTCTCCACTTCTTCAAGGCTTGAACTATGGCATAAAACTCTTGGTCATACACTGAATACCTTCTCCTAGAATCATTCAACTTTTCATTGAAATAAGCTACAGGTCTCCCTTCTTGACTCAATACTACTCCAATTGCATTTCCACTTGCATCACAGTCTACTTGAAATACCTTATTAAAGTCTAGTAAAGCCAACACAGGCTGCTCATTCACCTTCTGTTTCAACAACTCAAAACTCTGGTCTGCTCTAGATGTCCACCTAAAATCCTTCTTATCTCCTCTCATTGTTTATGTCATAGGACTGCAAATAGAACTGAAATTCCTAATGAACTTTTGGTAGAAACTAGCCAATCCATGAAATGATCTTACCTCTCCAATTCTTTCCGGTGTAGGCCATTCAACAATTGCTCTTACCTTCTCAGGATCCATCTTCAATCCATCCACAAATATCACAAAGCTGAGATATACCAATTCTTCCCTCATGAAACTACACTTCTTAATGTTTATCATCAACTGCTCTTCTCTCAACCTCTACAAAAATTGTCTTATATGCAACAAATGTTCTTCTCTAGTCTTACTAAAAATCAAGATGTCATCCAAACAGACAATCAAAAAATTACCCAAGAATTTCTTCAATACCTCATTCATCAGCCTCATGAAAGTACTCGGTGCATTTTTCAGTCCAAAAGGCATCACCAACCACTCGTACAATCCTTCATGTGTCTTGAATGTTATCTTCCACTCATCCCCTTCTCTGATTCTAATCTAATGATATCCACTCTTCAAATCTATCTTTGTAAATTATTTAGCTCCACTCAAACAATCCATAATTTCATCCATCTGGGGCAAAGGAAATCTATACTTCACTATGATTTTGTTTATGGCTCTAGAATCTGTACACATCTTCCATTCTCCATCCTTCTTAGGTGCTAGCATAATAGGTACTACACAAGGGCTTAAGCTTTCTCTGATCAAACCCTTCCTCAACAACTATTGCACTTGTCTATTCAACTCTTCATTCTCTACCAATTTCATTCAGTGTGTTGCTTTATTAGGAAAACTAGCTCTAGGAATCAGATCCATGCAATGACTAATACTCCTCATAGGTGGCAATCCATCAGGTACATTATCTGAAATGATCTATTCATATTCTGCTAGCAACTCCTTTATCTCCTCCGGTTTTTCTTTACATGCTTCAATTCTTCAGCCTTCTTAGGAACCAAGGCATAGCACATGTTCTCATGTCTCAGTCCATCCAGAAATCTCCTTCCATCAACCAAACAAACTCTAGCATTCATACAAACCTCAACTTTAGGAACATCCTCCAATGGAAACAAAGTTTTCTTCATCCCATTAGCAACAATGGTATATGTATTCTTCTTTCCATCATGAATAGCCTATCTATCATACTGCCAAGGTCTTCCCGAAAAAACATGGCATACATCCATAGGCATGATATCACACAAAACTTCATTATGATAATTTCCTATCTTCAGTTTTACCAAACATTGTTCACTTATCAGTATCTTATGCTCATCTTGAATCCATGCTATTTGATAGGGCTTCAAGTGTTTAAATCTTTCCAACTTCAATTAGGTCACCATTTCTTCAGAAACCAAGTTCTTAGAACTTCCACTATCAATAATCACTCTACAACATTTACCAACTACCTTACATCTAGTCTGAAACAAATTCTTTCTCTGCAATGGTTCCTACTCCATCTCACTTTGACACTACTCTTTTTTTCACCAACACTTCTCCATCTTCCAGTTTATTAGATGATCCAACATGATCCTCCTCAGCAAAGGTTGTTCTTCTACTATTTATGTCTTTCTACTTGTCTCTCACTAATTACATTCAAATGCTCTATGTCCTTCTCCACCACACTTAAAACAAGTTCCCCTGAATACTCTTTTCTCTTGTCCTCTATCATCTTTTCTATAACCCTCATTGTGGTAACCATCATATCCTCCTCTCTGGTAAGAGTTTCCATCATCTCTACGGTACGAATTATAATTCTTACTAACTTCCTTATCTTTATTCTAATCTGCAAAAGATCCTCTTCCTCCTCCAGTAAAAGTTATTCCTCTTTGAAATCTTCCACCTCTTCCTCTTTGTCTCTGCTCATGTCTTTTATTAAGCTTCCCTTCTACTTTTAGGGCACATTGATATGCCTCTTCCACACTCTGTGACTTAATCAAACTTATCTCATCCTGTATAGACAACCTCAAGCCATTCACATATCTAGCTACTTGTTCGATCTCATCCTCTGAATGTCTGGATCTGATATTCAACTTTTAGAACTCCTTAGTATACTCTGTCACACTTGACTCCTTTTGCTTCAAATTCTACAACTTCTGAAACAAGTTGATCTGATAGTCTACAAGCATAAACTTTGTCTTTAACTTATTCACCATCTGATCCCATTATCTTATATTTTCCTTTCCTCTTCTTCACCTATCAGTCTACAAATGTTCCCAACAAAGGGATGTATGTCCTTTCAACTTTGTACAAGAAAATTTCACCTTCTTGTCCTTAGTGGTACCTTCAAAATCAAATTACTTCTCCATCTCTATTATCCAATCAAGCAATTCATTTGAATCCAACTTACCACTATAATCCAATGGATTGAAATGTGGTTTATTATTTGCTCTGGTTAGGGTTCTTATGAACCTCTCTTCCCTTTGATCCAGGACAGGTTGATATTCTCTTTCCCTTTCTTCATGTGCTTCTACCTCTTCATCACTCACATCATCAATTGGTCGACCTCTTCTCTAGGTCATTTCAACTGCATCTAATCTAGCAACAATTCCTTTCAACATCTCCATCATAGCTGGGTTTGCATTTCCACGCACTCCATTTCCTCTACCATTTCTTCTTCCCACCATCTTTACACAAGTCCTCTGCAATTGCAGGTCGGATCCACAATCTGCCACCCTACAACAAATCCTCAATAGGACTCTGTAAACTCTGACGATATCTCACAGAATGAATCTCACTCTGATACCAATTTGGTGCAGCCATGGTAGGAGGGTCCTCAAAGAGAACAATATGTACCATGCAACATAGAATATGGAGGAAAATGCAGATTCAAACATTCTTATTAACAAAAATTTTCATTATGTACAATCGGCTAGCAACATCTGAGCTTACAGATTCGGTTCACAGGCCTGATACAACATGCTCAAAATATAATATTCCACTGACTCATTTCACTGCAAAATCTGACAAATTTTTTTGACAAAAGATATATAATTTGATGTATTGTCGAGATTTGATGCGTAATTTTCAAATTTTTTAAATTTTATCCCCGACGTTCGTCAAAATTTTGACGAACCTAGGTTTCATCGAAATTTCAACGAACCTAGGTTTCGTCAAAATTTTGACGCATAGTCTCGTCAAAATTTTGACGAACATTCAAAGTCAGAAAAAAAATGAATTTGTGGTCAACATAAATAAAAGTGAGTTTTCCTATTTATTGCGACAGTGTTTTGCTATACTTGCGAATTTTCTCTACTTGCAAATTTGCTCTACTTGCGATAGTATTTGGAGAACTAAGGATGATTTTCTTGGGAAAAAAAAAAATTCAAGAAGATATCGCCAGGTTGAGGGTGGTCATTGTCTTTTTCCATAATTCATTTGTGAAGTCAAATTTGTACTTCCAAGTTTGAAAATCATATTTTAAAGCAACATCTCATCAGATTTCATTTTTAGACTTGTGCATTTTAAGAATTTCATTTCCATATTTTGTTGTGCAAGTTCAATATTCTGATTTTAGGAGTCTAACGGTTGGAAATCATAGTAAAATCAGAATTTAATAAGTTCTGGAATTACCATTTTAAAGTGTTTTTTAGGGTCATTAACTTCAGGCTATCTTCTCTTTTGTAGGGGTGGTTGCATGCTAAATTTATTTGGTGTAAAGTATTAGAATTATTAGATTTTGTTACCTGTCTATGATTAAAAATTATTAGAGTGTGAGTTTGAAATTTTTTGAAGATCTAAATATTCAAGATTGGAAAAGAAAAATCATGTCAGATAATATTAGTCGAGAACAAAATGAAGATACAGTTGCTAGAATGTGGGCTAGATTGAAAAGAAAGGGTGATGGGAAATGTTATTGTCCTTGCAATAATTGCAAGGGCTTAAAGACGAGAAGAATTTTAATCACAACAACTGAGAAACATTGTAGGAAACATGGTCACGTTGAAGGGGGGCATGATTATTTTCCATTGGTAAGTTGTTCATTATATGTGCTTATATTGATTGAATTTGTAAATGTTTATATCATTTTAACATTTTTTATATATAAAAAAAATCACTTGATCATGATCATGGTTTATTTGTGTCTATCATTATTATAAAGGTGGGGTGCCCTAGGGCACATGATATGGATTATCACGGCCTGGAGAATGTGGTTTTTCAAGTGGAGGAACATGGAGCTGTGAATATCGAAGATGAAGTTAATGATCTATGGAAGAAGATGATCATGCGCTAGAAAACATAGTTGAAGATGATGGTACAAATACATTGATCCATGACACATTTAGTGGCATAGCTAATCATGATGATCGAGATGACTTTTATGATGTTCATGATTTACCTGTACTTGAGAAGGCATACGAGGCCCTTTATGAAGGCTCCCAAACAACTCTTCTCTCTGTTGTATTGTTGTTGGTGAACTTGAAGGTTATGAATGGTTTATCCAACATAGCAATCTCACAAATGTTAAGGTATGTCATATATGTCATCTTTTTTCATCTATTTTAATTTTTGTTAATTCATCACTAGTAAATAAAGGATGAAATATGTACCATTAATATTCTTTATATTAACAAATTATTTTTTGTTGTAGATTGATTGGTGAATTTTTGTTACCACCATCAAATATTTTACCTTGCTCATACCGAGATTTATCTGACATTATGAAAGATATTGGAATGGAGTATCAAGCAATAGATGCATGTCCCAATGATCATATTATATATCATAAACAACATGAATTTGCAATAGAATGCCTGAAATGTCATATCAGTAGATATCAAACAAATCAACAAAAAAGGTGCCATGCAAGGTTCTTCGTTATATTCTCATTATTCCACGTATGCAACGATTATTTAGGTGCAAAAGTTTAGCGCAATTTATGGATTACCATGCATGGAATAGAAGTGGAGATGACATTCTTCGAATGCCTACGGATGGTTCTGCATTTAGGGACATAGAGGAAAAATGACCACACTTTAAAGAAGAACCTCGGAAACTCAGGCTTTCATTGGCAGCGGACGGTGTCAATCCATTTGGAGAGATGAGATCTATTTACTCGGTGTGGCTTGTTTTTGTTATCAACAATAGCATTCCTCCATGGATGTCAATAAAGAGGGAGCACATAATGCTGTCAATGATTGTTCTAGGTATTTGCTTACATCAATTTTATTTAACATAGTAGCATCTCATTTTTCCTATTTTTTGCATAATGACTTGTATTTTTTTCATTTAATAGTCATGTACATTAATTTATATATATTGCAGTAAAATAATTATAATAATTATGTAATGTTTATGTTCATTCAACTAGGTAAGTACCAAGTTAAATATATGAATGTATATATCAAGCCTCTTATCGACAAGTTACTAAAGTTATGGAATGGCGTCACTATGTATGACATCTCTAGACCAATAGGACAAAGACAATTTCAATTCCATGCAATGCTTGTATGGAAAATTCATGATACCCCAGGGCTAACACATTTTTTTGGTATGTTATAACGTTTGACTGCACTTTAATGATATTTAATTTTATGAAGTAGATATCATGCATGTTTTTTAAATAATCTATTCATTATATATAATTATAAAAATTGACATATTTAATCCAATTATATATGATCTTGTAGGTCTTCAAACAAAGGGAAAATTTGCATGTCCAATTTGTGGTCCAAAGATGAAATCTCGTCATTCAACAAGTTTAAGAAAGCAGGTGTTTGATGAGTATAGGCACTTCTTCCACATAAATCATAAGTATTGAACTATTGAAAAACATATTTTCAATGGGAAAGAAGATACTACATCAAAACCACGAAGAATGACACCTGGCCTATGGAAGTTGGAATATAATAGAATTAATCGTCAAGGTTATACATCGGATCAAATTGTTTATCTATCTTATATGATATGTTTGGAATTTATATTTTTATATTGTGTTGTGTTTACTCATGTTGTAATTGACAATGATTTTTGTTATTAATTTGTTTAACTTATATGCTTCATGAAGGTCATCAAGGCATTAATGGTTGGCTTCCATAGGGACTAAAAAGTTATCCCAAACAATTCAATAGGTTGCCCTACTATGAGCAACTACAAATTGTGCATTTGTTTGATACAATGCATATTGGAAAGAATATAACAGAAACATTATGGAAAATATTGGATGGAAGGCATGACAAAGAAAAAATTGTCAATATTTGTAGTTACATTCAGGAAGCCAATCATGCAATGAAAAATATCATTCAATTGAATAGCAATGGAGACCAAATTAATATAAGTTCCATTCCTTGGTTATTAATGGAGCAACAAAGTAATGCTATAAAAGAAGTCATACGAAAAAATTGATTTCCCACAAGATTTGTTGCGAACATAAGCAATATCATAACAAAGAAAGGTGAATTTTGGTCAGGATTGAAAATGAATGATTGGCATACCTTCATTAAGGTAATTATTTTGGTATATTATATACACTTGTATACTACATGTAATTTTCAGTATATTATGTTTACTACTTTTGGAAAAATAATGAAAAGATCATTTTATAATTGTTGCAGTACGTTCTACCTCTATCTCTCCCAGACAACTTTGACAACAATGTCAAGCAAGTTATATATGATCTTGGAAAATCTATGAGGTAAGTAGTGATATTTGTTCAATTCATTGTATAGATCTTATAATTTCCATTTTTTTTTACTTGTTATGTAATATATTGTATATTTTTGTTAAATCTCATTAACATATTTGCACCTTGAATCACTTGTAGATGGTTGTCATCTAAAGAAATCCATAAAGAAGATATAAATTATTGGAAGAGAAAAATTCCTCATCTAATGTGTGAAATGAAAAGTGTCTACCTTCAACATTTTTCAATTCACAAGAACACTACCTCATACACCAAGTTGAGGAGATTGAATTGTGTGGACCTGTACACACAAGGTCAATGTGGATGGTTGAGAGGCACTTGAAATTTTTGAAGGCTTTGGTTAGACAAAGAGCACATCCTAAGGGTTCTCTGGTGGAGGGATATATGGTATACCAGACCATGGTGTACATTAGTGAATATATTCCTAAGTTTGCAGCAAAGATCCATGTAGATTACATTTGGGATCCCAACTCTATTAACAAATTCGAAGGGGAGTACCTGATGGGGAAAGGTAGATAGAGGAAAGTGAGAGATAATTATAAGATGGTCATGGAGATTAATTAGAATACATTTTACATATGGTTTTTATGTATATTGTACTTATTTAATTATTAATCTTCAATATACATCAACTATAAATTAAGGTTGTATACCGTGGTAATTAACTAATTATACGTCATTTGCAAATTTCATTTTTTTTATACAGTTGGTCGAGAGTGGGATGCACTACATTTGTACGTCACAAAAAATCTTGATTGGATGACGGTATGGATTGAACGATGTCAACAATCTGGTCGCGCATTAACATGGGAAGGTGTGGCTTCATTGGTTAAAGAAGCTCATCGTAATGGAGATTCCAATGTTACATAAAGGGAAATTGATTTAACATATGGTTTAAGAGGTAAATAGGTATGTATAAATATATTAATCATGCATATTATTTAATTATTTTCAATTATATTGATGTATATATGATGCAGAGTATCCAACAACAACACCAACAACATCATTTCATGAGGGTAAATCAAACCCAATCAGAATCAGGAGAAGATCAAATTATTAATTCACTTTCTTTTTCCTCAAAACTCATACAACTTATTTTGATTCTTCAATTCTACAAGGCTTGAAGGAAACAAGTTAGAACTCCAATTTCAACAAACCATATGTCATTATCAATATTCCAATTGACTCGTTCAAAGAAAAAACCATATTAGAAAACTTTGACTCAATCAATCAGATTCACATCATTCTCAACCACCATATCAACATCTATACATTCTCTCAGCCTTTCATAAGGTAACACATTATGCTCACTTGCTACACAACCAATTACCAATCCTTCAAATTCCTGTATACATCATATCCTCAAGGCAACAAAACACTTATTCTAAATCAGATTCCAAAATTTCAATAACCAAACTTCAATCATTGAAAACAGTCTAAACTTCTCAAATAGCACTAATTCATTTTCCTTAAAAGGAAAACTAAAAAATACCAATCCTTCTTGCTATCAACTGGTCAATCATTCCTTCAAGACAAAAGATTCATCATGTTTTGAGAGAAATCAATTCAATACATCAATGTATAAATATCAGATTTGTCTGCTTTGTAAAGATACCAAGACACACAATAGAATCATCATTCTCAAAACAATATGCACTTCCTTTACAACCTTATTCAAGCATAAATTATACTGTAACTCCATCCAAATGACAAGGTTCAATTATTTAAGGTCACTCACTTCCTTGTACACACAGATTTCCACTGTCCATGAAATCTAAACATTAATTAACAATAGACCTCCATACCTTGGATCGGGTGAACCACTCACACTAGGTTCAAAACCAAGATCCAAAGGAACATTTAGAGACATCTTAATTCCCATATCATCATATTAAAAAATTAGAATGATTTATACTGGAGAAACTAGCAGATTTTAGACTGTACGCCCAAGAAAGGATACTAGAATAGGGCTATTTTACAAAGCATCCACCCTTTTTCCAACTCCAATTTTTTAGAAAACCTCAAAAAGTCAAATTAAAGGTCACAAAACACCAGATTTATCCACTTTCAAAGATTGAAATACCCATTTAGAAAGTGTATTAACAAACCCTTAATTTTAGGCTGGAAACACACAAAATAGTGAGGGTTTTGTGATTATCACCCTTACAAGCCTCCAATACTCTATCCAGCCATTGAAACATGCTCCATTATGTCTGAAAATTCCTTTAGAAACATCTCCTTGGACATGCATATGTTATTTCTCCAATACCCTACTGGAAACCTTCATTTTCAAGAGGAAAACTCAGAAAATTAACTTTAAATCAGCAACACAGCACCATATTCTTGATACCCTGCACTCACACAAAAAAAAATTCACATAGAGGAAACCCTACCTATCCCATCCCACCATTTATACTAGGCTTACATCAGTGGGATGGGCCTTAAACTTCTTTAGGGACTCTCAAAATCACAGTGAAACTAACTCTGCCCGAGACATAGGATTGTCTTTGATTCTTTTGTTGCTTAACCTAACTTTTAGACTCTTTGAAAATGAAAATTACTCTTTCTCAAATGATATTACACAATAAATAACTCTTGGATGTTACCAAATTAGCAATAAAATTTAGGAGAAATAGAAAGAATGCTTGATAACTCAGAAAAACAGGGCTTTTATTCAAGATTTTGTTACAAGAATTTCAAGATGAACTGCTCTTCCACACCTTGCCATGCTTTTTATAACTTTTTCCCTCTTAATAACTGCCTTTTCTAACTTCTCATTGGTTCAAATTTCCTCTTATCTCCTAATATGCTTGATTTATGCCTTTTTGTTTACATAATATTGCATTATTTGCATTTTTTTGCATTTTCACCTCCTAGTGACTTCTTTTATGATTTGATTAAATTCAAATTAGCCTTTTCATGGCCTTGACACACAAATTTAGACTTGAACATGTAAATTTAACATATTAGCCTTTTGAAGGCATTTACAAGATCTAGGTGCTCCTGCACCAATATATATGTTGAGATTTTTTTCTTTGCATACATTCGGCCAAGAATAAATATGTTTATCAACTGACGATATTGCAATAATTTTTACATGTTTGACATATTGCAGGTGAAACACCACAAGGTTATGTGGTGCAATGGTCATAAATTTTGAATCAAAAAGTTGGATGACACGAAGAAAACTTGTGATTCTAGTATAACTGTGGTTTTTCAGGTGACTAATGTTTCATCTAGAAGCGACATACATCCAGAAGTCTCAGAAAATTGATACTATGGGATTTTGGATGATATACTTGAGTGTGATTTTAAGCTTCAAATTAGTTTTTTTCATCGTCCTATGGTACAGGCTACGATTGAATGAAAATGATCTCGAGAGAACTGTTATTGAACATGATAATGGATTTACCATGGTTAATACAAGGTCGATCGAGCGAGCTGGAAATGAGCCCTATGTTCTTCCAAGCCAATGTGAGCAAGTATTTTACTCAGAGGTTTCAGTAAACAAGGTTGGTCATTTGTTGTTAGACATGATCCAAGAGGAAGGCCGGTAAAGTATAATGTGGTGGAAGAAGAAGATACCAAGAACTAGAAGATGATGTAAATGATGATCAAGATCAAATTAGTTGATGATGTCCCTGACGAAGATGTCAAGAGGAGGAACTAGATCATGATGATGTAGGAGTTAATGTTCATGAAGATGATATCCATGTGGATGATGACATTATCAAAATTGATATCAATGATGATGATGATGATATGACCAATCCTTACAATGTCGAATATGGATCGGATGATACAAACAAAGAGTTGGATGAAGAAGAAGAAGATCAATGACATTGAAATGTATGAGCTATGTGATTATATTATCTATTTGATATTAATTTCTTGATAGAATTATATTTGACTTATGGGAGATCTGATTTTATGAATTTTTATCCATGTGTAGACCTAATGGGTTGTGTCTAATTGAATATAAATGATACACACACACACACATATATATGTATGTATATATGTATGTATGTATGTATGTATATGTATTTGAAAATGTAAATGTAAATGCAATTACTGGATGCTCTCCTAGAACAATAAATGCAACATATCATTAAAGAAATCTATATCTATGTATATAAATGTGTATTTCTAAATGCAAGTGTAAATGCAAAGAGCATATGGTTTTGTAGTGTTAGAGATACAACATATCCATAAATTAATGTAATTGAAATTCTAAATTCTTTAACACATTTAATATGAAATTGATCAAACTATTAAACTAAATGAGAAATAAATGAAAATGGTAAATGCATATGTATCTGGATCAAATCCTTTTCGCGGTGGACCCTGTTAGCACTCAAAAATGCTGGTTGAAAAACCACAAGAGGTTGCCAATATCTTGGTACGCTTTAGGGTAACGTACAAGGCTTAATGACTTGAGCCTTCTTCTCTTTTGGTGATGTTGAACCTAGGTGGGTCTACCTATATTGACTGAGTAGACTTAATTGATGTTATTTAACTATAGTAATCTATCCACAATGGCAAGTTTATAGTGAACAGATGTGATCCTAATCTACCATGAACTAAATGAGAAATATGTTCAATTAACAAATGTATAAAATGAATTAGATTTATGGATGGACAAGGGGAGACCAATGCCTTATTGGGTATATGGAGTCTAATGAATATCTACAAATGTGGATTTCAATAATGACAATAATTCAAACTATTAGGCACATAAATTGTTTACAACTTGTGTAAACGTGCAAGTGAATAATTGACAAACTCTTCTTGAGATAGAATGGAAATTCTAGTTATGTGATTCTTCCGATTAATCCAACTAACACTTACCAATTGTTGTGATTGATTAAAAGATTTTAATCCCTACTTGAGAGAACCAAATAACTAGATCACACATATATAGTAAATGTACAATGATAAACATAGTATAAACTTGTTATATCAATTTAAACAATAGAGAAGCATCAGAATGGAGACAATCAAATAACTGCATAAATTTAACAAGCAGTTGATACCAAAATCTTAATCTACGACTTAGATATCTTCATTTACTCCATCAAAATACATGCATTTAAGTCTCTGTATATGAAAGCATTTTTCTAGAAAGCTATCTACTAAATATCTCCTAACACCTATATATGTTGCATTACTATGGAACAGATATAAATACATCAAAACTTGGAAGGGACACGTCCCTTCACAAATGTTTTATTTTACTTAACTAATTAAAACAAGAGATTAGGCTCTATTTAGCCATAGATGAAAATTTGATAAATGATGTAGATAATCCTATCATTGATGAGTATCGACATCTCCTAATGTGTTCCTGGCCAATATTTCCACCTTTATCATCCTTTCGTTTTGCTTGCATCTCTCATCCAATGTTGAATCCTTCCCTGTAGCATTTTCCAGAATTCTCTGTAGCATCAATTCACATTCTTTGGTCCACTTGGATTTCTCTTTCAACTTTTCTCCATCTTCAAATAGTGTAGGTAGTCCCATATTCGTAACATCAACCAGCCCCTTTGCATCTTCTCGTAGTTCCTCATAAAGGTCCATGTGTTTCTTTATAATATGGTCACCCATACCAATGGCCACACTATTAGGAACATCTCTTTCATTTAATTCTCAGAGCTTTTCTTGAATCCTTCCATCAATTCTCTTGTGTTCCTTCCCTATAACATGGTTCTTTGAATATGATCCCCATAGCTTATTCAACCAAATCATTAAGTTGGCCTGCCTTTTTCTGATTATTGTAGCGAGTGTATCATATTTACCTTGTGAATATGCAGTTGACTCATCCCAATGATCTTTTACCTGTGAGCTTTCGCCATGTGTTATTAATTTAGGAGGCCCCATTGTGACTCCTATCATGTCCTTCAAATGATCATTTTCTCTCATCATCCTTTCATTACTCATTTTGTACATTTCCTTTTCTTTGATCAACATTTGTATATGGGATTTATTTAGTTTTTCCACATTAATCCCAATGTTTGCAGTCACCACAGGATCTACCTCTCCAACCTTCAGAGTCATGACATGTCCAAATGCTTTCTCAGTATCAATCACCACTGAATTTCTATGAGGTGGATACAAGGTACATATCATGAGTGTTCCTTCATTCGGGTTATATTTGGATCCAGCATATATTTATGTCACCCCCTATGGACTAAGCTTGTGTGTGGAACTATTATCCTTTAAGAAGCTATCAAAGACCAATGAAAAATTCAAATTCATCCCTGGAAAGATCATAACTCCAACATCCTCTAACATTTTCCTTCCTTTATCATGGGTTATATTAGCCATTTCTCTATCCACAGTTAATTTCAAATTATTTAGTAGTTGCTCCTCATTGCTTGGTGTAATATTATCAACTATCTCCCTTATCTCCTTGCCCTTTTGTTTATACAAGAAAGATCTGAATTCTGAAGAATTCACAAGTTCATTGTCTACTACAAATGACCTATATGCCATCTCTCTGGTGTCTGTATCTTGGCTCTCTTCAACACTTGGTGTTCTAGGAGGGCAGTTGTAATCTTGAGTTTTTAATTTGGAAATCCTACTGGGTAGGTCTCATGGCATATCTTCTCCAGGTTCCTCATCTCCAAAAAAAGGGAATCCTATATCCGAAAACCCTTGGTTGTATTCCTCCACCACTCTCTTTGCTTCCTCTACCTCCAAATTTCTAATCATGTCATCAAACTGATAAGGCACATGATCATATCCTCCAAAGTTTATCCTTTGTCTGGTAGAATTGATATATCCCTCTAGATCAAAACCTTTTCTTGGTGGACCCTTATTCATATTATACTGCATTAATTTGTCAAGGATCAAATCATATCCTTCCTTTGAAAGCACATTAAAATCACCAAAGCACAGAGTACTAGGCATAAATTCCTATTTCCTGAATGAATCAAAATTCATGAAACTAGAAAAATCCATTTGTCTTACAATTTCCAAATATGCAATTTTATTCGGGACTGTTTTAGGAAAAATGAATGGAGAATCCTCAAAACCAAACACCCTTACAATAGTAGCATCTTCCAAGCAATACCAGTCTCCCCAATTGTGATCAATTGGTCCTGTTGTCAACCAGATTGCACCTGAAACGCTCGATTATTTAAATCTAGTAATCTGTTGAGACATGGAATGATTCTCAGGCCTGTGGGTTGCCTAATTTTGAGAATCAATCTCCAGAGAGGGCTGGTTCCTTGATGAAAAACCTCCTAAAACTAACTGATTTGGCTGGGAAAGAGGTAGAAAGACTAAGTATGAATTCTAAACTATGAAATTTTAACTATGGTGATGCACCGAAGAATTCAACATGCAGACTTAACTCACAGAACAATTACTCACTATTTTCATTCGCACAACTAGATCTGGAAGTTTAAACACTTGAATGTTTTAAACAAAGGTTGTTAAAGAAACAATCACAGAAGGAAAATATGATTTCCACAACTAGACTGTTTAATTACTGATTAGCACAATGTTTAACCAGTGGATTTAAACTTGGATGCATACAGAATTCACTAAGGAGACAAAAATATTTAAAGGTTTCATAAACTGCAACACAATAATTACTTCGATCAATCCCACATGACAAAGATGCTTGAAACTTGAAGGAAAATTCTAAAATAATGAAACTTGAAGGAATTCTTGCAATAACATGAATTGAACCTGTAAAAACACTACTGTATTACTCTATAAAAATGTTGAGTTACAAGATGATTCGCTTTGCAGAGTGCAAAGGCTGAAAAACAAGAACTAGATTGAAAAAAATAAACTTTTTCAATATATACAATATGAAAGGCACTCCAAAGTGCATGAATAGTAACTGAAAGTCATCAGAAGGTAAAAAGATGACAATTACAATGTGAAATCCAAGCACAAGTGAAAATCCCTGAAAAAGTGGCTCAAACTCATGCAAAAATGAGTGAACACAATCTTGAACTGGCAGACATAAAGCATGTAACTGATTTGCAACTCGAACTGGACTGGAATCCCTAAAAAAGTGGGCTAAAGCACGCAAAAACCACCTCGTTTGCATCAATCCGCCCATGCATATTGGAACTCCATCTTTCTCATGATAACTCTCCAGTTGATAATCTGATGTAGAACTGAAGTAAAGTGCTAAAAACCTCAATAAATCGCATGATTCTAGTTTTCCCTTATGACTTTGACTTCAGTTAGCTTTCACTTACCTATTTCACATGATATTGGGTAAAAGTATTAATTTGATTAAATATTAAAGATAATTATCTTAATATTTAATACATTTGGCTCCATACTACAAATTAAATATTAAGGGAATTATATCCTTAATATTTAATTAAGTTGTTATTTTTGCTCAACATTTGCAAAAATAAAAATGGGAAGACTTTAATATTTCAAAGCCAAGTGTTAAATTGGAAAGTTCACGACTCCATGCATCATTAGGTTGCTGACTTCGCAATTCAAGACCACTGAAATGATTTATCTTTGAAAACATAAGGTGAAAATATCTCATCATAAAATATGAAGAAAGCTCGTGAAAAGCAAAGGAAAAGGGCGAGTAAATAATGGAACCCTAATAATTCACTATCATTCTATTTTTCACACTTTGTATTTCTTGGAGACCTCTTCTGTCAGCGCTGCCATAGGTATGAGATCTGGAGCTCTGGAGACCAAATTCTAGCTGCCTCTATATCAATTTTCTTCTTTAAACTGAAGGTATACCTCTTCTTCCTCTATCTGGGATCATTTGACTTCATTTTGAAGCATTTCTTTAGCTTATGTAGCCGTGGACTTAGCACTTCCTGATATATTTAAACTATGTTACTGTCTTTTACTTGAAATCTCGAGCTATGAATTTGAAAGCTCTGTGAGAGCTTAGCCACCATGCATAAAGATAGGGTTTCAGCTGGAAACACGAGGATTCTGATTTTAACCTCTGTGGGTCAAATTTCCACCAAGGAACAAGAGACTTCAAACTTGAGCCATTATTTAACCTATTTCTTGTGTAAACTGGCCGCCAATGGAAGCTTGATTTGGGCGCATTCATGCAGAAACCATGCAAAAATCCACTTGGTAAGTTTGTTTTTGAGCTTTTTGTGTTTTATTGGTGACACAAACTTCTAATTTCTGCATAATCGTTATACATTCAGCCTATTTTTCTTTCGCTAAAAGACACAATGAAAGACTCCCTACTGTCAATCGTTCTGGGTTTTGTCCTTTATGTTTTTTGAATGTACTTCATGAGATGGCAACCTTAAGATGCATTTTGATAATATCTTTCTTTGTCTATGCTGAAAACCATGGCTAAATTCCTATTTGAATGAATACTCAATCTGCTCTGGATATTTGAAAACCTTAAATCAAGCTTCTCAAAGTTAAGATTAATATACTGATGATGACTGTCTTTAATGAATGCTCCGCACTTTTGAGATTGCTTTTCAATGTGAAAAAATGTTTTCCTGTAGCAATATGTCTACCTTTATTTAGTTTGTTGCTCCGTTCTGAACATTTTCATGAGCTGTTGCTTATTGCCTGGACAATTACTTATGGTTTTTCATATTAAATATTTCCTTGAATATGAAATTCAACCACTCTTTCCTCCATCATGGTTGTATTTGCTATCTTTATTGTAACATAAGCTTCTGGTATACACTTCTCTAATATAAAGTAAGAGCAACATTCTATAAAATGACTGCATCATGACTGCCCTTTGTTCTTTTGGGACTGAATTTATTCATTCAAAATCTGCTTTTCTGATTCTCTGAGAATCTACAACTATTTTTAATTTCATAAAATTGTCACAGCTCGTAGCCCCCTTTCTTTTACATGCCTTATACAAAGTAACTCATACTGTCTTTTTAAGGAAAAAACTGTGTTTTGATATTTAACGTTGTCTTTCTTCACATGACAACCCTTGATTGACTTTGGTTTTATATCCATGCAAAATCTACTTTTTTGTATCTTTGCAAATAAGGACTGCCATTGAAAAAAAGATGTTCCATTTATTGCTAATGCTGATCAATCCACAGCTCACTGCTGTCTCACTGGCAGTTGTAATATCGTATACCTACTTGATAAAAGATTATGCTTCATTTTGCATAGTAAGATTACACTACACTTCATATATATCCTCCATTATCTCTCTGTACCTTGTGAGCATATCAATGACTGGTAATAGTTGGAACTATCATTTGCTATTTAAAATTAGCTATGAATATCTTTAAATCTGAACTTTCTCTCAACTCTGTTAGCAGCAGTTGGGCTTATCTTTAATATTCATGACTTAATAAACTGCACACAGTCAAAGTGATGAAGACATTACCCTGTAGCATGATCTCATTTGGCATTTGAAACAAACATATCTGTTTGATGAATCTGTATCCTCCATACCTTTTAAATGCTGACTAAGGAAAAATTACCACCTTCTGTTAAAGAACTTGTAAAGAATTAGATTGTTGCAAATCTATCCTATATGGTGATATGGTTTATGGAAGCATTCCAATGCTTGAATACTCTGTTTTACTTCAATGCAAAGAGGCTCTATACTTCATTCAAATGTAATGTGAAAAATATAAAGTAGAGCATGAACAGAATATGAAATTGATGAGTGCGACATTGATGCTTTTAATGGCTATTATCAATATTCATGTACTTCGTATGAAACTTGTGAATATATCATTTTTGATATGCCGAGCTCAACCCTTGTGGGAGCCTGTTTTACTCCACATATTTGATAAGATGATCTCAAACATGATGAACCTGTACCTACACACTAAAACAATCATGTTAGCAAAATAAAAGAAGCTGAAAGCTTCCATTGAATTACGTTTTTTCTCTTAATTTTTTCAATCATCTGATGGATTCCTGATCGATTGTATCTTATATTCCTGTCAGTAGCATAGGAATATGATAGGATTTTATCCATTATTGCTTAGAGACCATCTCTCACGCCATTTTAATCTTTCCTGTAGATGCTTTTGGAGCTGGAAACGGAGCTAAAACTGACCTCACAACTTAACCTCAACCGTCAACGATTCGTCATTCTAGGCAATGACGGATCATCTTTTACCCTATGCTTTCATTATTTTCAGTTGTATAGCATACCATTGTTTATGCATTCTTTATTTGATTGTAAAAATCCCAAAAAAGTTACTTCCACGGCTTGTGTGGAATTCAGCATTTTTTACAAAATGAATAAAAGCATCACTATGAAATTTTTCTCAATTTTATGTTTTAAATGTTTGCACAATAAAACTATGATTCATATGTAAGATGATCTCAATGATGATCAATGATCACTTAATTAGAAAAAAATGAAAATTTATGTACCTATAAATGATGAATTTCATCCAGCTCTACCTGTTTGAGCTCGGAGTGAAAAATAGGTAACAGGTCCATTAAAGTCCTTAGGTCTGAGGAAGCATTTTATTTCATCAGACAATGAGTTTGCACAAGGATTACTATAGAATTCATATATTGGCTTTACAAAATATTCTTCAAAATACACATAACTGGAATTAGCAAACCTACTGTCCCAAATGGTAGCCCACAATTGAATGGGTAACAATTTTCCCTCTTTATCAAACTGTGAAACCTTCAACTTTTCTAGCCAAATCCCTAACTCTTGTATGAAGTACAATACTAGATGCATTAAAAGATAATAATTCCTAAGGTGCAAAATAGGGGATTTATTCTTGATTGCCATCAATGCTAAGTCGAGTTCCTTGGAGACAAATGAAGCATAGTCGAATAACCTAGAATTATGACATTGAATGTCAGCTGCAATTACCATGCGAACAATGGACATATACTCGGGAACTCACATACCCAACACTTGTCCTACCGAGAAAAAGGTATATCTCATATAGGGCTCGAATAAGTCCACATGAAATGGAGGCCCATCGCCATCGTCAAGTGGGACAGTTTTACCATCTTGTTTAATTTTATGTAAGGGAAACCTCCAACCCTTGTAAGTGGTGTCCATTCTCCAAAACTCCTTTTCCAACTCTTCATTCACAATTTTCTCATTACTCCACCCTTCCAACTTAAAAAACTCACTTATTGAAGCCTCTAATATGTATATGAAGGGTTTCCCAAATGGTCTACATATGGCCTTAAGTTTTGAGTCATAGTGGGTGGCCAAAAAATTTACCAGCTCTATATTGACAAACACATTAGGGAAAACCATCTTTCCCAAATTTAGACGCCACAGATTACAAACTGGCTCAAAACGATCTCTTCGGTGAAAGTGGAATCTAAACAATTCATAGCCTCTTATTGGGGTCCAAATGTCTCCTATGTGCTTGCATTTGTTGTCCAATTTTTCCACTTCCACCCTCAGTTGCACGGAGTGCCTACCTCTGGGCCTAGAGCCAGGAAATTGGTCAATTAAATCCTAATTCAACTTTCGTTCAACACCCTCCGGCTCAATTCTAGACTCAACTTTCTACTTCTTACTCTTAGGGTGACTGCTCTCACTTTGTTTTCTACCTTTCAACTTCCCCAAGCTGGTGGCTTCCATATTACTCGCTTAAAATTGTAGAAATGAAAAAGTAAAAATGCAAAGGAATTACTAGTTTTGATTGAGGTCTTTCAATTGAAACAAATCTTTGGCCCTTTGTTTGTCTCCTCATTTCCTTCGCTACCAATTCACAACAATGTTCATTTTGCAATGATTTCCTTTCAATTTATGAAATTACCTGTGCTCCGTGGTGCCATTAATTTTTTAACTCTAGGCACAAATGTATCAAATTTTTGAATTCCTTACTGTCACATCAAATGAACTAGTCAGCAAGGCACCTTCAAACTTTGGGCTATCTATACATTAGGCCCCAACCAATGTTCATTGAATACTCTGCTGATCAGGGTAACACTCTACACATCTGACCAATGTTAACATTTGTCCCATACACATCACCAAGAGTCACCCTGACAATCATTTTGGTTCATTTGTTTCTTCATCAGCTTGACTTTTAGTATCGCTAACACATTCAGTGGTTCCTCCGATGTTATAATTCTTGCCGATAACACATCAAATGAACTGGTCGGCAAGACACCTTCAAACTTTGGGTGATCTATACATTAGGCCCCAACCAACGTTCACTGAATACTCTATTGATCAGGGTAACACTCTACACATCTGACCGATGTTAACATTTGTCCCGTATACATCGCCAAGAGTCACCCTGACAATCATTTTGGTTCATTTGTTTCTTCATTGGCCTAACTTTTAGTATCGCTAACACATTCAGTGGTTCCTTTGATGTTATAAGTATACATCGCCAAGAGTCACCCTGACAATCATTTTGGTTCATTTGTTTCTTCATCGGCCTAACTTTTAATATCGCTAACACATTCAGTGGTTCCTCTGATGTTATAAGTCTCGCAGATATCTTTTCTTTTGGTCTTGAATATGTTTCCAGAACTCCTGTCGATATCCTCCTATTGGTGTAACTTAGTGGGTCGGATGAACATTCAGGATTTACACCAATTGCACATGTCTCGCCAATATATTCCCAGTGCTCCTATCGGTGAAAGAAATGATGGTCTCACTGATGAAACTTCATCGGTGAGACTTAAACATTTGGGCCAGCATATATTTTTCATGCTGAGATGACTTGTCTTGCTGATAGATTATCTTCATCGATGAGACCATAAGCCAATCTCCCCGATATGTCTTCTTTAGTAATCCTGATTACTACAATAGTTTTTGATGTCTCATCGATGTGCTAAAAATTTCTTGTAACCTATAATAGGTCGGGAAGACCCATACCAGCTCATGTCGATGTATTTTTTTGCCACAATATCTTTGATCACAAGGATTTTCAGTAGTAGTACAAGGTGATCGTGGGTAATTATATTCTGTAGGGCCAAGTACATCCTTTTCTAACTTAAAATATAGTTAATTATTATTGAGAAATTTACATGAGTAAATCATTATAAAATTTTGAAAAAAATTATAGTTCCAACAAACCCTTCTTCATGTTGTATTGCAACAATTTGTTGAGAACCATATCATATCCATCCATTGCTAATATAGTTAAATCATTGAAGAAAGGAAGAGAAGTGGAGATAGAGAGTTGATGGATAGGGGGGATAGGGAGGGAGATATGGTGAGAGATAGAGAGGGGGAGATAGAAAGGGGTAGGGAGACAAAGCGATATAGATAGGTAGAGGAGGAGAGATAGAGAAGAGGAGGAGAGATAGAGAAGAGGGTGATAGAGAGAGATAGAGGGCCATGGTGAAAGAGATAGAGAGATCGTGATAGAGGTAGAGAAACATATGGATAGAAAGATATAGAGAGAGGACTGAGAGGGAAATAAAAAGAGAAATATAGATAGAGATATAGAGTAGGAGAGATGGAGTGAACAACAGAGAAAGGGGGGAGAGGGAGAGATAGCTCAAAAGATAGAGGGGGGAAGAGAGAGTGACATAGATAGTGGGAGATATAGAGATATATGGGAAGAGAAAGAGAGAGAGATATATGGGAAGAGAAAGGAAGAGAGGTGGACATAGAGATTTGATGGATAGGGGGGATAGGGAGGGACTAGAGATGGTGAGAGATAGAGAGGGGGAGATAGAGAGAGGGAGGGAGAGAAAGGGACATAGATAGGTAGAGGAGGAGAGATAGAGAAGAGGGTTTAGGGTTTAGGGTTTAGGGAGATAGAGAGCAACAAGGAGAGATATATCAATCACGCTCCCTATATCTCTATCTATTCATCCTTATCTCTTTATCTCTCTGCCTCTCTCTATCTCTTTGTCTCCCTTTCTATTTGTATGTTTCTCATTATCTCCCTCTCTCTCTATATTTTCTTCCCTATATTTATCTTTGTCTCCTTAAGTGTGAAATGGGTACATTGAAGAGGTATTAAAGGAGAATTATCATATCTTTAATCAAATGGCATGCTACCTTGAGCATAACTCCCCAAGGACACATGCCATCCTTGGATTGTTGACATGAAACAACCAATCAAAATTTAGTTTCTCTTTTCCCTCTCTCTCTTTTCTTTTGTATCTCTTATATTTCTCTCTCTCATGCTCTCTCTCTCTCTCTCTCTCTCTCTCTCTCTCCCTATCTATCTAAGTTCATCTCTTTCTCTCATTCTCTATCTTTTTAGTTTCTATATCTCTTTCTATTAGCTAATAGGCTACATATATTGTGAGATTTGAGATTGAAACAAATCTCATGCCTAGAAACCACTATTGTGTCATTGTCTTTATATAGAGAGGGGGAGATAGAGAGGGGGAGGGAAAAAAAGTGATATAGATAGGTAGAGGAGGAGAGATAGAGAAAAGGGGGAGAGATAGAGAAGAGGGTGATATAGAGAGATAGATGGGGATGGTGAAAGAGATAGAGAGATCATGATAGAGAGTCGATGGATAGGGGGAATAGGGAGGGACTAGAGATGGTGAGAGATAGAGAGGGGGAGATAGAGAGGGGGGAGAGAAAGGGATATAGATAGGTAGAGGGGGATAGATAGAGAAGAGGGGGAGAGATAGAGAAGAGGGTTTAGGGTTTAGGGAGATAGAGAGCAATAGGGAGAGATATATCAATCATGCTCCCTATATCTCTATCTATTCATCCTTATCTCTTTATCTCTCTACCTCGCTCTATCTCTTTGTCTGCCTTTCTATTTGTATGTTTCTCATTATCTCCCTCTCTCTCTATATTTTCTTCCCTATATTTATCTTTGTCTCCTTAAGTGTGAAATGGGTACATTGAAGAGGTCTTAAAGGAGAATTATCATATCTTTAATCAAATGGCATGCTACCTTGAGCATAACTCCCCATGGACATATGCCATCCTTGGATTGTTGACATGAAACAACCAATCAAAATTTAGTTTCTATTTTCCCTCTCTTTTCCTTTGTATCTCTTATATTTCTCTCTCTCATGCTCTCTCTCTCTCTCCCTATCTATCTAAGTTCGTCTCTTTCTCTCTTTCTCTATTTTTTTAGTTTCTATATCTCTTTCTATTAGCTACTAGGCTACATATATTGTGAGATTTGAGCTTGAAACAAATCTCATGCCTGGAAACCACTATTGTGTCATTGGAAATCAAGTTTCAATTGCCATTTAATGGTAAACCAGTTGTAGTGTAATGGTAGAATTCTCTAAAATATCAGGTAAAAGCCTATATATACTATTATATAATAATAAATATAATTATATTATATATAATTTAATATAATATTACTATTATATTAAATATATATTATATTAATTATATTTTGCATTGGGATAACACCAAGGAAAATATAGAATATATACTTTCATGAAGAAAGAACATGAATTTCTATTATTAATCTACAAGAATGAGCTACAAAATATAAATCTAATATAGCTAATATATATTTAACTATATTGTGGAATATTAAACCTAGCTAAATGGTGCCATAATTTTCAATTTAATTAACATACCCTAAAACCTAACGAAACTAGGTTGTAGCTCATCAAATTGGAGAAGTGAAAGGTCAATACCAACACCGAGGAAGAGTTTGGAGGAGTGAAAACAAGGTAAATACCAACGCCGAGGAAGAGTTTGGAGTTAAAACAAGGTCAATACCAGTGCCGACGAAGAGTAGAGGAGTGAAAACAAGGTCAATAACAACATTGAGGAAGAGTTTGGAGGAGTGAAAAAAAGGTCAATACCAGCATTGAGGACAAGGTTGAGGGCACTCAGGGAAAATCGAAGACCAAGGGACAATGAGTACTGTAAGTTTGGCACCCCCATTCTCTTTAACCTGCAATTTTCATGCCTAGTTTCCAAAGATCTTCTCGTACATTGGCACCCCCAAAGGTCTAGGATTTCATCACACATAGCCTTCATCGCATGATTCTGAAGCAATTATAGACTTAGTTCAAGTATATGCTAGGATAAGCTAGATCTAATGAATTCAAATAGAGGCATACAATTCTTCTTTAATACCTCCACCACAAACATATGCAAGGAAAGGTCTCCTCCCTTCTTGGTAGTGATAACCTCCTCCACACACAACCCTTGAAAATTATGAATAGAGGAATATAATCTTTGAAGAACTCAAATTTGATTCTCTCCTACCTGATGCAATTAGTCATTTTATCCTTACAAACATTTATAGTGATTACTAGAGGCACATAGACCAATTCTTCATAATAGAAGAATTTTATCATACTTTTCCAATGATAGCATTATGAAAAAACCTTAGGTTAAATGAATAATTCCTAGATAAGTTCTTTAAATCATGTCTAATCGTATAAGAGAAGACCGCTGCTATGTGTACTTGGATACCATGGAGAAAGGCTCTTTAGGCTCTTTCATCAATCAAGGTATTGTTAAATTTTAACACCTAAAAGTGAGAATGAAGAATCTTTCCTAGGATGGTGGCCATCCCATTATAGCTCTTAGAGTTGTTAGAGATATTTTTGTTTCAAAGTAGAGATTGGACCATCAAATAGTGTCACCATGACTCTACCAATATATCCATCAAATTGACAAACCCTGACTTAACAACCACAAATTCATAAGAAAATTGCCCCTGTCAGCCCTAGGGCATCAATTCAATGCCAATTTTATTGCTTTAATAGACCCCTAAATGCAATGAACCTCTATAATACCATGTTGCATACCAATCCACTGAGTTATAGTTCCAAGACAGTGGGTGGATTGGTGGATGTCATTTCTATTTAGCCCTCAAACCCTTTCACAAGAAAAATAGGGCAATCCCTGTATTTGATTGTTTTCTCTGACAAGATAGTGATCTTAGAGCATATCAAGCTTTTACAAACACATATATTTATCTACATAAATGATCTCAGAGCATTTCAAGCTTGTATGGATCCATACAACACAAAAGAACTTCAGAAAAATAGTAAAAACATAGAAAATTGCTTCAAGAATGTGGTATTTGATATGAAATTTTGGTGTCAACAATTGCAATGGGATAGGAATACAATATGATAGAAGTGGGATAAGAAATGCATTGTTTGAAGCATCAAACCAATATGTAAAGATGAAAGAAAGTGCTAACCCCTTAAACTGAAAAAGTTTCTTTTAACTTTCAGTTTGTTGGGTAGCCAATTCTTTTAAGTTATCAAATCCTACCATCATACATAATGAAAATGTTGTTGTTTCAAATGACTATGAGCACTAACCTTCACTATTTGAAGATGTTGAAACCTTGTCATAGAGAACTAGAAAATTGATGCAACCACTCATCCTACCTTAAAACATACCAAAAGTCTCCTAGCAATTAGACATAGGAAGATTTAAGATGACTTAAACAATTTTTATTGCCAAAGCATAAACTTATGATTACTTAACCAGGCCTAGTACACACTCCCTCCCCGTTAACCACTTAGACATATGGAAATTAAATGTAAATTTCTTGCTATTGTTAGTCATGTAGGTGTCCAATAAACCACTTGGTGGTGTTTCCCTTCAAGTTTATTTACTTGAATGAAGAGAAAAAGTCCTTTGATTACAATTACAAAATACATTTGAGGCCTTGGTTGTGTAACTAGTGGACCATAGTCACATTTAACACTTGTTACAAAGTTTGGGAGTTAAAACGTTAAGTATATTTGATTTGTGATGGACACATTTGGACGGTAGTAACAATAACTTGCAATCTATCAAGACTTGATTACCTTATAACTTGTCAAATTCTAGCGATGAAATGATAGATTTATCATAATGTCACCTTGGGATCACATCACCATGAAATGACTTCATCCAACATCCTTATGAGTGCATGTACCACCAAATAGGTATTTGTCAGATTTTTCTTCCTCGAGAGAGGGATATTCAGGAAGAGAAGAGGAAAGCGAGACATGTAGTAGGTCTAAAAGAGTGAGATCAACTAGAGGTCAAAATATTAGAAGAAAAAATCATAAACACATGGAATTTTTTCTTGCTAAAGGGGGGTCATGTTCTTATGATGATGATAGCATAGGTGACATCGAGGTTCCCTTGAGGTACAAACATCTACGGAAACAATGGGTACCCAAGGAACTTCCTCCAATAAACACTGATTTTTGTGTCAACGAGAGGATATATCGCATAGCACCATTGTCATTACATGGTTTGGGCTTATTTTGTATGGACGACATAAAGGTCTGTTACGAAAAAGTTACTAAATTGATGGAGTATTTCGGAACCTATTACAGTTACAAAGATTGGATGCAGCTGGTTCGATATACATGAAGTATGCGTAGGTATGCACTGTCAGCAAATTATATACAACTAAAAGATAAGGATAAAAATAAAGGAGTGGCTATGTACATTGACGGAAGGCCAAAAGCATCAGGGAATATTGCAGGGTTTATAAACAGTACATGACCTGGGTCAAAAAATAAGCAACCCAATTGCATATTTGAGGCGCGCGAGGGAAACCGTGTATTCATATGTGTGATAAAATCAATAACTGTAGGAGAAGAGTTGCTAATCGATTACAATTTGAATTGCTTAGTTACAAACACAGTTACTATGGGGGTGGTATGTACTATGTACCATTTTATCCAACCTCCAATTAATGACTCCAATATACCATTTTATTCTTATTTTTTTTTGTAAGTCTATTGGTTCCATTTCGGTAATGATTTTTATATTTAATTTTTGTCACAGGGAACATTGATCATACGGGGAAGGATCCGGCCCAGAGCACAGATCGCAATGCATCTTCAGTTGCTTCTACCCGACAGGTTTACCTCATTGTAATTGTACAAATTAGATACGAGAAAAATATTTTTTTTTTATTTTTTTTTCATAAGTTCCTTGGGTTAATTTTGATAATGTTTTTAATATTCTTGATGTGGTTGGCTGATTGGGGAAAGGAACCAACAATAGAGGAGAATATCCATAAGGAGGTGCAGTCAATATTATGTGATGATGACATCGCATATTCAACAAGCCCTCTCGATATGTTAAGGAAGACCCAAAAAAATGCAATGAAGAAATCCTTAAGTTGATATTCATGGTGCCTCAAATAGATGAGATAAGAGAGAGGGTTAAAATATTGATTGAGAGAGAAAAAAACTTGCAAGTAAGCTATCATGAGGTCTTTAATTATAACATAAGTTCATTCATGGTTTTATATTTTTTACTCTTTTATGTCATGAACTAAAATATGTGTTTTTTTTACAGGATTATTTGCATCCTCATGATGTTGTTGGCCATGATCAGGGTACTACAGGTGCTGCCTGAGGAGTAGGGGTTGGTACTGTTACCCAATTTTCACCTACGGGCTCAATCAGGCAGGCGAATTTGTGTTTCAGATGTTCATAAGGGATAAATGGTACATTTGCATCAACAGTTGGATCATACATCTGATGCTATTTTACAAGGATGTCTATTGGAAAGCTTCTCCTCAGTCAGATCTGGCACAAAACTCATCAGAGAAGAAAGTTGGAAAGACCCTTCTGTTGTCTTGCCGACTGGCAGTGTGTTCTATTTGTTTGAATACACCGGTCACCAGGAGTTTTTATGCATCTCTCCACTGGAAGGAAGTCACACCGACAGTTATTCACCGGGGCGGCATCAGGGAGAGTGGTTTTTGTTCGCCATGAGGTATGGCCAACACAAAGAAGTCTCAGCAAAAGAAAGGAGCTCACCGAGAAGTCTCGGCAAAAAGGGGTGTCATGGAGGAGAAAAGGTGGAGCTCGCAGAGATGTCTCAGCGACCAAATGATGTCTCACCGAAATAGAATTCCTTCGACGTAAGACGATGGTATCGGGGAAAGGTCTCACCGACAGGGAAAGGTCTCGCCAAAACAAAATGCCCTTGGTATGATGTCTAAGTGAACGAAGGAGGTCTCCCTGAAATGTTTTGAGCTCGCCGAAAGAAAAAGGAGCTTGGCGAGAGGTCTCGCCGACCAAGTGAGGTCTCACCAATAGCAAAGGTCTCGCCGAGAGGAATTGATATCGGCGTAATGTCTCACCGAAGGCTTAGTGTCTCACCGAAAGGATGTTTGAGCCCGAGGAAAGTGGTTTAGGTTCGGCGAGAGGTCTCGCCAACAAAGGAGGGTCTCGCCGAAAGGAAAGGGATTCCCTTCGGGGAGATGTCTCGCCGATCGAGTGATCTCTCCCAGAAAAGAAGGTAAACTCATCGCCAAGAGGAGGAGTTTGATAAGAAGTCTTGCCGACCTGATAGGGTCTCGCCGAGATGAAGTGAGCTTGCCGAGAGAGTTTGACATCGGTATGAAGTCTGGTCGAATGAGGAGGGTCTTTCCGACAGTGGGGTTCCTTCGGTATAATATTTTTTGTTCACTAAAGAGTCTCACCAACACATGGGTCTCACCAAAAGAAATGTTGCACTCAGGGAAAGTGGTTTGTGTTCATTGTGAAGTCTCGCCAAAACAGAAAGGTCTCAGCAATGGAAAGGGATATCAGTGTGACTCCTGAGGGTTCGCCATGATGTCTGGCCGAAAGTGATGGTCTTGCCGATGGTTTCAAGGATATCAGTATGACTTTTGAGGCTCGATATGAACTCTTGCCGACAGTTGTAAGCTACGCCGATGGCTGCTATAAGAGCATAATCGCATCGGGGAGACACATGGGTGTCTCACCGATATGTGATTTTTGTCTAAAGGACCTTTGACCATCTGGAAATACCATGTGGCATCTATTCAACCAATCAGAGAGAGCCAAAAATGAACCATTGACAATTTGACTATCGTGACTACCCCTGTGAAGAAGATCAACAGAAAATAAGCAACATGGACCTGCTCTGAGAATCAAGCGATGAATCAGTTCGATATCCAGGAGGTGTCATCGGTAAGCAGAAGAACTGTGAGTCACGGTGACAACTCAAATCGCTAAAGATCTAAGGGAAGATAGACATTAATGATAGTGCTCTAGGGGGTTCGAGACAACTCTTCAGAGAGGTTCGAAGTGAACACGGGGGCCAGAGGTTGGCACATTAAATGCGTCACAAAAGATCAAGGAGGCCATTCTTGGAGTGACTCCACACCGACATGGACAGCGGGGACGCAGCATTAACTTCATCCAAAAGATCTAGGGGTAGATCTTTATGAACGCGGATATTTTTTGTAAGCCCTAAGGGGCTAGGTATTTTGTATACATGGCATTTTTTTCCTTTTTCTAGTTAGTTCTTACCTGGTACTTTTCTGCTTTGGTAACTTGTAGAGTTCCTTGCAAAAGAGAGACTATGTTTTGTAACTCATGACAGGCATGTATATTAGTGTTTCACAGTTGAAATCAATGAGTATAAGTGATTTACCTATTCGATCTTTCTATTAAATTGTGTGCATTCGTATAACTGATGAAACTACTTGTGAAATTGTATGATTCCTTGTGGTTATGTCTTATCTCAGCACCTTTTTGTAGAGCAATATGTATTTTTGCAAGTTGTGAGATGTGTTCAAAATGCAATATTCTCTAGCTATGAAGTTATTCCTTCCTCCTAGGAGTGTAGCCACATGAACCTTTTCATGAAATGTTTATGCAAAAAAAGTATATGATTGAGTTGTGTACAACTAAGATTTTGTCATTGACTGAAATTGTGTGTGTAAACTGTGTTATATGTCTTCTTAGTAAATTTGATGCATCACCATAGAGATAGTGTTTTCATTAGTTTTAATGTATTCTCCTTTTACTCTTTTCCTTACAAAATCAGTAGCTTAGGTGACACCAAAGGAAGCCGGCCTTCTCCAGAGGTTGACCTCTATTTACAAGAAACCCACATCTTTAGAGGTCTTCCCATGTTACACGGAGGTGTTGAACATCAGGTTCAACAAGGGTGCAATTTCAGGTGATAACAGTTTTGGCACGCCCGGTGGGATCGTGAACTGCTTCTCAGTTCATGTTTATGCATTTTATTGTTGTTGTTTGGTGTGTATAGCTGCAGTTTCAACCTTTTTGAGGAAAATTTTCAACACACCTGGCGACTCAGGAAGGATATCAAATGGTTTCAAGTAGACAAAGTGTTGTAATGAAAAATCAAATCGGGTTTCTTGCTTTACCAGAAATTCCAATGAATTCCCAGTCTCTTGAATGAACAAATATGTCTGCATTTTATGGAAATATGTCATATTACCCACCTTTTCATGAAAACCATGCATGGGTGCCCTCTTACCAGCCATCTCACACAGAGCAGCTTGCTGGTCTCATACCAAATATCCATGTAACAACAGACTATCTGTAGCCTCATCATGTTTTCCACCCTCCCATCTCTGCTCAATCTCAATATCATCCAATATATGATCAAAATCAACCCCATGAAGAGGTCTTTGATGCCAACCAACATGATTATCTACATAATTAGCCTCAAGAGAACCCTTACCAGAATGAATTGGATCTGATTCAAAATCTTGACCATGTGTTGTGGGCTTTAAGCCAAAAAATTGAACGTATGAAGATTAGTGATGCTAGTAAGGTGTTCTCACATATGTATTGGATGTTGGTTGACATCAAGAAGCATAAAGGGATCATCTCATAGCAACAAGAGTTGGCTGATCAATCCTTTATTTATGATCAAGAGCGGGTGACAAAAAGAAGGTAGTTTGAGGAAAGCCTAGACAGAGAGATAGCTGCTAAAGAGGAGCAAATCAAGTCTTTGTCTGCTCAGGTGCAAAGTAGTCAAGCTTATTTTGATTATCAATTCCAATTAAGGTATGAAGCTTCCAATCCTAGTCTCAGCCCAACTCTTCCTATAATATTGAACAATCTTGTTAATAAAGGAGTTCCCAAGTCCAATTTTCCAAGTTTCAAGCAAGTTGAACCTCTTCAGCCTGCTAAATTTGAGTCCCCAAGTTTTAGAAATCTTGTTTCAACTCATGAACCTATCCTTAAGCAAGCTCAACCTATGGAGAAACCTAGGAAATTTACTTTCCCAAGTTTTAGGAGCTCTCCTTCTATTCAAGAGCCCTTTATTGAACAATGGAATCCTTGTGAAGAACCCATTAGGGAGGCTCAACCAACCCCTTATGTTCTAGAGAAACCTAAAGAAGAGATGCTTGTAGAGGAAGAAACAAATCTTTTAGCTTTCATTATGTTTGAACAAGAGCTTGGGAATGACAAATCAAATGTGATAATGGAGGAAAACAAGGCTGTAGATGAAGAGCAGACCTTTGGCCCGCACAACACAATCAACATGAGGGAGAATAGAAGTGTGAACTTGTTGCATTCATCCATGGAGGAATACAGACTACAGCTACAAAAGGCTGAACAGGAAAAGAATTCTCAAAATATTTCTGGCAATGTTTTAGTTGATGATCCTCCCGCTATTCTACAAGATGGTGAAAATGTTCCAACAGGACAGCAAGGTGAAATGGTGGAAAAGGCTGACCAAGAAAAGCAATGTACAGTTTGGGATGAAGAAGGTGTGAATTTTCCCACTCTAAATGCTATTTCAGAACAACAAGAAAACATCAAGCAGTTGCAGGTTCAAGAGTCAAGACAACAACATGAAGAGGCTAAAAAGGGTGATGTAGGTCATGATTCCATAGCTTCATTTGTTGAGCTTCCATGTTTCATTGAGCATGATGAGGAAAGCATAAATCTGGTCATAAGTCAGCAACATGAGGTTGAAGAGGAGCAGTGTACAGCTGGATTTGATCCTTTTGAGCATGTTATGCTTGAGAAAGTTGATGCTAAGCTATATGAAGAAGTGTACACTGATATAATTGAACACTTTTGTTCAAAATTGGAGGACAAGAAATTAGATTTGCTAGAGGAGTTTGGCACTCATGCAAAAATTCAACAGCAGATTCACAAGTTTGAACAAAAATTTTCTCATGAACCTGTTGCATGATGTCTTGTAAGGTCTCATGAGCTTCCTTTCTGCTAGACAATAGAACTTGAAGCTAATTTATCAACTAAGATTTCATTTCAGCAGAACCCTTCACTGTTTGAACACTTGCCTGCCTCCATAGAAGAAGACAAGCCTGATTTGGAGCATCTTTCTTTGAGTAGTAATGAGAATTATAGACAGCTTCCTTTCTGGTGTATAAAATAGCCAGAGGCTAATGTATTGATTCAAAGTGTATTGGAGGAATCCATCCCATTGTTCTCCAATGAAGAGATGAGTGATCATTTGGAACAACGATATGTAAAGCAAGTGGGTGATCAAGTGCCTTGTTTGTTTGACAAACGGGAGATCACCAATGGCAGTTCAAGATTTGTCCTTTCAAGAGGCTGCCCCATCAGATATTTGGCCAGTTCAGAGGCCATTGAAGTACCAAAGATCATGCTTGTGCCCAATTATGAGGATGCAATTAAACAAGAAGTTGATTTTGGAGTTGCAGCTGAAGGTGATCCAATTCAACTCTCCTATCTAGTTCAGGAAAGCAATATGCATGATCATTTTCAAGGTGCAAGTAAGTTAATTTGCACTTTTTATGAGACACTGCGACAGTCTATTGAATATCTGCATGTGTTTCATGTTCTTTCAGCAATGCATAATCATGTAATGCATCAGTTGCTGATTAAAAAGTGGTGTTATTTCGCAAAACCTGTCAATGGTTTTGTTTGACCAACTTCTTTGCTGGTTAGAATAGGGTAGGATAGTTTCATTTCAAATGCATCTTTGTTTTCCCTAAGTGCTTTTGAGCACAGTTAGATAGTTTTCTTCTTTTGTATTGGGTTTTCATAGATTTCAAGGTTGTCTCTTGCTGCTCTGTTGAGTTATAACAATTTGCAATGTTGTTTTCAAGTGGTGTTGGTTCTCTAATGACTCCATGCCCAATGGACAAGTCTAGGCCACTAGTTTCTATGTTTAGCTAGCAAACATCCCACAAAGGTCGCCAGAAATATTACCCAATTTTCACCTACGAGCTCAATCAGGCAGGGGAATCTATGTTTTAGATGTTCATAAGGGCCAAATGGGACATTTGCATCAAGAGTTGGATCATGCATCTGATGCTATTTTACAAGGATGTCTATTGGAAGGCTTCTCCTCAGTCAGATCTGGCACAAAACTCATCAGAGAAGAAAGTTGACAAGACCCTCTTGTTGTCTTGTCGACTACCAGTGTGTTCTATTTGTTTGAATACACTGGTCGCCAGGACATTCGAGTCGCTATGAGTTATTATGTATCTATCCGCTGGAAGGAAGTCACACCGATAGTTATTCACCGAGCCAACGTCAGGAGAGTGGTTTGTGTTCATTGTGAGGTCTAGCCGACACAAAGAAGTCTCGGCGAAAGAAAGGAGCTCGCTGAGAAGTCTCCACGACTAATGTGGGGTCTCAACTAAAAGGGGTGTCGTCGGGGAGAAAAGGTGGAGCTCGCTGAGATGTCTCGGCGACCGAATGATGTCTCACCAAAAAATAATGCCTTCAGCGTAAGACGGTGGTATCAGGGAAAGGTCTCACCGATAGGGAAAGGTCTCGCCAAAATGAAATGCCCTCGATATGATGTCTCGGCAAACGAAGGAGGTCTCCTCGAAATGTTTCGAGCTCACCGAAAGATAAAGGAGCTCGGCGAGAGGTCTCGCTGACCAGGTGAGGTCTCACCAATAGCAAAGGTCTCGCTGAGAGGAATTGATATCAGCGTAATGTCTCGCCGAAGGCTTAGTGTCTCACCAAAAGGATGTTTGAGCCCGGGGAAAGTGGTTTAGGTTCGGCGAGAGGTCTAGCCGACAAAGGAGAGTCTTGCCAAAATGAAAGAGATTCCCTTTGGGGAGATGTCTCGCCGATTGAGTGATCTCTCCCCGATAAGAAGGTAAACTCATCGTCTAGAGGAGGAGTTTGATAAGAAGTCTTGCCGACCCGATAGGGTCTTGCCGAGATGAAGTGAGCTCGTCGAGAGAGTTTGACATCGGTATGAAGTCTGGCCGAATGAGGAGGGTCTTGCTGACAGTGGGGTTCCTTCGGTATAATATTTTGTGTTTGCTAAAGAGTCTCACCGACACATAGGTGTCTCACCAAAAGAAATCTTGCACTCAGGGAAAGTGGTTTGTGTTCATTGTGAAGTCTCGCCGATACAGAAAGGTCTCAGCAATGGAAAGGGATATCGGTGTGACTCCTGAGGGTTCGCCATGATGTTTGGCCGAAAGCAATGGTCTTGCCGATGGTTTTAGGGATATCGGTATGAATTTTGAGGCTCTCTATGAACTCTTTCCGACAATTGTAAGCTACGTCGATGGATGCTATAAGAGCATAATCGCATCAGGGAGACACATGGGTGTCTCACCGATATGCGATTTTTGTCTAAAGGACCTGTTGCCTATATTTCACCTATAATTTAAACCAGGCAGGATAATCATATGTTAGATCTTCAGAGGGCAATGGAACATTCATACGAGGGAAAAGACTCTACATCTGATGCTAGGTCATAGGGAGCTCAGTTGGGAAGCCTGCCTTGTTTAGGTTCAGCATGAAAATCTTCTAAGGGCAGAGTCGCCAAGACCCCAGGAATGTCATGGTGAGTAGGATTCACCTGTAGGTCCCTATCGACAAGACATCAGATAGGGTCTCGGCGACAAAAGATTTTCAGTTTGACGGAGGTTCTTTTCTTCAACAAAAGGTCTCGGCGAACGCATCGGGTCTCACCGACGAAACAATGTAGGATCTTTTCAGCCTATGTGTGCGAGTTTCGAAAAGAAGTCTCGCCGAAGTCACAGGGTCTCCCCGATAATCAAAAGAAACCATGTTTTAGGAAAGGTCTGGCTGACAAAAAGTCTCCCCGGCATAAAGGAAGAGGGCCCTCGATATGACTAAGGGATCTTGCTGAGATGTCTCAGCGATTACACAAGGTGCCCCCGAAACGAAATGGAGCTCAGCAAGAGTCAAAGGGCTCGACAAAAGGTCTCGACAAATGGAGAGGTCTTGCCGATCAAAGGGAGGCCCCACCAAAACAATGAAAGGGCTCGCCAACAGTTGAATTTTTTGCCCTAAAGTTTTACTGACACCGGGAAGTCTTGGCGACATGGTAGGTTTTGTCAACAAAGCTCTCACCGACCAATGGAGCCTCCCAAATAAAAAGCAGTTTTGGCCAAAGGATAGATTTCTCGACGAATTTTTTTGCCGAGACGGAGATGTCTCCCCTACCAAAAGGTGCAGAAGAAGGCCTCGATATTTTTGCCTTGGGCAGGAGTCTTGCCGATCATGAAAGACTTCACTGAGAGCATTGGATATCGGTGTATGGTCATGCCGAGGTGGAGATGTCTCACCGACAACAAATGGAGCTTAGTGGATGATATTGGTTTTGGCGAAGGATGGAGGGGTCGTCGTGAAGTCTCAGTGATGCCCTAGGGTCTTGCCGATGCAGAATGGCCAGAGCGGAAAAGTACAGTTCGGTGAATGTCTCACCGACACACCAAAGTCTCCCCGGAATGAATGCAGTAGCTCATTTCCGAGAGATAGTGAGTCTCATCAGGAGTCTTCCTGACTTGCCATGTTCTTGGCCAAGGAAGGAAATAAAGAGCTCGGTAGGACAAAGTGCTTTAGGGTAACTTCGGCAGACTCTTGTCGATATGGTTTGTAATATCAAGCTCGAGGAGACTTCAGGAGGAGGCTGTATGCTCGATATGATGTCTTACCGACGAGCGTTTGTATTGGTGACTATAGAGGCAACATCGATATGAGTCCTGAAGCTCGATAAAGACTCTCGTCGATATATCCATGCTATGCCAATAGTTTCCGAATGATGTAATCGAAATCGGCAAGACACTTTCAGTGTCTCATCAAGATGCGATTCTACAAAAGAGGTTTTGACTGCCCAGGAATTTGTGTCATGTGCCCAGCCAATCAAGGAGAGCTACAGGTGAATCGCTGGCAATATGACCAGGATGAACGACATCAACATAATGAGACTGGCATGCATATCTGTTCTAAACTCAGGGCATTCAAGGCATTCAGTCGAGGTGGTTCAAACAGGACACGATGCCAGGATCAGAATGAATGCAGTAGCTAAAGAATATCTGAAGAAGACTTCCTTAGGGATGACTCTTCACCATCATGGACACGCAGGGGTTCTTCATTAATTCCAATCAAAAGATCTAAGGAAAGATCTATCCTGAGGCCCGATATTTTTGTAAGCACTAAGGGAGCCGACACAGTTTGATATATAAGGATTTTTTTTCCTTTTTGTAAATAGTTTGAATTATGCATTCAAGGGAGTTAGTGGTTTTTTTCATCAATCCTTTCTCAATTAATGTATGTTTCTATAACTCAACTAGAATCCTGAATACAACACAGAGTTTACCTTGGAAGCTTGTGTTCATGTTTGTATTGATTCTCATTTTTGTATCTTTCTTTCAAACATGCAAGTCCTTAACTGTGTTTTATAATTCTGCACTTATGTCTTAAGGTTGTGAAATTGATCTTTCCTTCCCAAGATGTGTATGTAGGCCAAGCCTGTTAGGACTAAAGCATTAAATCTGAAAGGATTTGTTCTGAGTATGTGAAGCAATAGAATTTAAACTTTCAAGTGTATGTTTTTCCTGTGTTCATTTCGTGATTTCTCATTAATACGGTGTATCACCATAAGTTTAATTCCATTTTCATGAACTTTCCTTCTCCCTTTCCCTTCAAAGAAGCAGTAGTTTAGGTGACACCAAAGGAAGCCGACCTTCTCTGGAGGTTCATTTCAACTATAGGTGACCCACAACCTTGAAATGATCCCATGTTACTTTAGAAAGCTCAGTTTCAATCTCTGTGCATAGGGTGCATTTCTAGGTGACAACAGGACCTTTGACTATCTGGAAATACCATGTGGCATCTGTTTGACCAATCAGAGAGAGCCAAAGACGAACCATTGACAATTTGACTATCGTGACTACCCTTGTGAAGAAGATCAGCAGAACATACGCAACGTGGACCTGCTCTGAGAATCAAGCGATGAATTAGTTCGATATCTAGGAGGTGTCATCGGTAAGCAGAAGAACTGTGAGTCACGGTGACAACTCAGATCGCTAAAGATCTAAGGGCAGATAGACATTAATGATAGTGCTCCAGGGGGTTCGAGACAGCTCTTCAAAGAGGTTCGAAGTGAGCACAGGGGCTAGAGGTTGGCACATTAAATGCTTCGCAAAAGATCAAGGAGGCCATTCCTGGAGTGACTACACGCCGACATGGACAGCGGGGACGCAACATTAACTTCATCTAAAAGATCTAGGGGCAGATCTTTATGAACATGGATATTTTTTGTAAGCCCTAAGGGGCTGGGTCTTTTGTATATATGGCATTTTTTTCCTTTTTGTAGTTAGTTCTTACCTAGTACTTTTCTGCTTTGGTAACTTGTGGAGTTCCTTGCAGAAGAGAGGCTATGTTTTGTAACTCATGACAGGAATGTATATCAGTGTTTCACCGTTGAAATCAATGAGTATAAGTGCTTTACCTATTTGATCTTTCTATTAAATTGTGTGCATTCATATAACTGATGAAACTACTTGTGAAATTGTATGATTCCTTGTGGTTATGTCTTATCTTAGCACCTTTCTGTAGAGCAATATGTATTTTTGCAGGTTGTGAGATGTGTTCAAAATGCAGTATTCTCTAGCTGTGAAGTTATTCCTTCCTCCTAGGAGTGTAGCCACATGAACCTTTTCATGAAATGTTTATGCAGAAAACATATGTGATTGAGTTGTGTACAACTAAGCTTTTGTCATTGACTAAAATTGTGTGTGTAAACTGTGTTATATGTCTTCTTAGTAAATTTGATGCATCACCATAGAGATAGTGTTTTCATTAATTTTAATGTATTCTCCTTTTACTCTTTTCCTTACAAAATCAGTAGCTTAGGTGACACCAAAGGAAGCCGGACTTCTCTGAAGGTTGACCTCTGTTTACAAGAAACCCACATCTTTAGAGGTCTTCCCATGTTACACTGAGGTGTTGAACATCAGGTTCAACATGGGTGCAATTTCAGGTGATAACAGGTACAAGTGTCGATCCTAATCTTCCTGTGCATACATCACATCATCCAACCCCATTCTCCATGCCTATATTGTCATCTCAAATTTCGGAAACACATAGCATGCAGGCATCGGGTAGTGCACCCTCTCACAGCGAACAAATGCCAGAACATGTGTCAGGACATGTTCCTGGGGATGCAGAGGCCACACCTAGTACTGGTGATGTTTTAGTAGCATTTCTTGGATCTTCCCGTATTACTAGTATGGGAACATTGCTGGTAACATTTGTGGTGACTGAGGATTTCGTTCCCATAAAGATAGAGAAGGTCCCAGGTACTTTAAAATGTTTTAATTATTATTATATATAATCCAATTGAAATTTACTTATTAATCACTCTTTTTAGACTAATGGTCCCATGATCATTTTGCAGGAAATGATGTTTTTTATAAGCATCTAAGTGATATTACATTGGAGCTCTTCGGGCCCACTATACATACACGGTGGAATGCCCAAAATGAAGATTTAAAAGATGAGCTCATTAACCTTTTAGTTGTGTTGTTCGGTGATAAAACATTCAACTGAATGAAGTTCCTTAAGAAAGTTGGTACCTATCTAAAGTATGTGAGGGACCAATATAGGTCACATTTAGAGAAGAACAAAAAGTATGAGTGTCCCCCCATGATTCCGGAGAGGGAGTGGAAGGACCTGGTGTTGGATGGAAAGGAGAAGGTTGAAAAGAAAAAGGAAAGACACCACCGGCCAAGGAAGGTATATGATACTATCAACAATGTAATTATATATTGATTACTCTTTCTTTTTACATAATCTAACATATTTCAAACTTTTCATAGGTCTTGACACATCAAAGGCAACAAAGGAAAGACTAGAAAAAAATGGGTAGCACAAACTTGGCTCTGGTGGTTATATGAAATTAGCCACACGAATTGTAAGTATCAATAAATGAAATATTGCATCCAAATAATAAATTGCAAACAATTTTGGTTTTATCACACCATAGAAGAAAAATTCATGATCTTATGCAAAAATGAAGGGCTCTGAATTCAACAGAGTGCCCACAGAAGAGGACCTAAAGATTTCCTTCCAGCAAGGCTATGGAGTTGTGGCTGAACGCCTAAGAGTCTTGATTGGGAAAACACAATCTTCCACTGCATCCGACACGCAGGTAAATAAACTCAATAAATTTTATTTAAAATTGAATACTTGTGCAATCTATTCAATATTAATTTCCATGATAAATTAATTATGTGCCTATTTGTTTTAAACAGACAAGCAATGATAATACTGCACATGACATTGGAATGTAGCTTGGTGAGGGTGGAGCACAACCTGTAGATGAAGGTCATGGTGTGCATCTCGGTACTGGATGTATTCATGTGCTATACAAAACACAGTATGGATTAATACAATTAAACATCTTTAATTGCAATTGGTGTACTAATTAATGTAACCTTTTGTGTTTCAACTTTAGAGCATGTAGAGCGTGATCAACATGTTGAGCATGATCAGGCTAGAGAAGATCAGGAACATGATGTGGCCCCATCAGGTAAAGAGGACCACTCTAATGTTCTTTTAAATATATTTAATTGCAATTGGTGTATTAATTAATGTAACCTTTCATGTTTCAACTCCATATCACAATTTAGAGGGTGTTCACATGTTGAGCATGAGGGTGTATTAATTAATTGATGTTATATGTGAATAATATGAATGAATGAATGTTATATGATAATGAATGAATGTTATATGTTATTCATGAATGAATGAATGAATGCTATATGTTATTAATGGATGAATGAATGATTAATGTTATATGATTAGGTATGGGGAATTGAGAATGATGTGAGGGGGGGGGGAGGGGCTAAATGAGCTTCCACCGTCATGTGGTTGGCCTTGTTAAGTAGAGAATATTAAACTATTCTCGAAACAAAGAGAAGAACAATAAGGTAATGAACTTTTGAATATAAGAAATGCATCATTTGAAGCATCAAACCAATATGCAAAGATGAAAGAAAGTGCTAAATTTTCACTATGGTGGCAGAAAAATGATTCTTTATACCTGATGCCTTCATTTTCCAAGCCAATTTCTCCTACTTTTCATAGCTCTACCATGTTTTTGGATGTGATATAACTCCTACACAAAAAAAATGTACCAGTTTATGGCCTTCAATCCAACTACATCCAAGTATCTTTTTAATTCCTCTATCTTTCATCAATATGTTTACTATTTGAACCTCATACAGATGTTTTAAATGAAGAATCCATTATTGTGAAATGTGCCTTCAGTTGAGTAAAGTGAATCCATGCTCTGTATCATAATTTCAAGTTGTTACCATTCCAATGTTTTGAGTTTAATTTGTTTGTATGGCTTTCTATGAATACCACATTGTGTTGTGTGTGGATTTGGTTTCAAAGATTTGTTTCTTTTGTTTTTAGTGGTGACATAACTCTAAAATTTGACTTTTTTGCATAACAAGTTAGTGGAAAATTGACAGCTCTGAAGGGTTTAGAGGCTCGATTGAGATAGATACACGGATATTTGGATCTTGTTGTTGATGGGAGGCTTCCACTTAACCATGAAATTTTGTTCATATGTTTTGTACTGATTTTCAGGAGCTTGAAGAAGAGGGGAAGCTCCCACTTGACCTCCCAAACCTTAAGAGGAGAATAAAAGAGGGTAATTTTTAAATTTTTATTGTTGTTGCATTGTTTTCAAGATTACAAGGCATCACTTGTTTCATCTATTTGGACAATGTTTGAAATATATTGATAGAAAGAGATAGAGAGAGGACTGAGAGGGATAGAAAGATGTTTTCGTATTGCTGCAATATCTTGTTGAACCTTTCTTGCTACAATGGGGTTGGCATATTTGTGAGCACTATTATTGTGTGTACTTGCTTGTGTAGGTGCATTTGTGGACTATCAAAAGCACAAATTTATGTGTATGGGCAAGGATCTCGCAACATTTTTTAGTAGAGACCAAAGCTAGTTTGGCTTGTGTTGTTAACTCAAGGAGGTTAAGTTTCCCCTTGTCATTATGTATTGTCCATTTTTGTGCCTTAAAATGGTAAATGCCATCATGATCATACACTAATGGTTGTCCAATATAAACAAATTATATCTTTTCCTTAAAATGGTAAATGTCATCATGGTCATACACTCATGGTTGTCCAATATAAACAAATTATATCTTTTTATGTATAATTTTAGTTATCTCCTTCTCCTGATTTTAAATAAGTAATATTATTTTTCAATAATATTTTAACCAATAGATGTGATTGGTAGAATTCATAGACTCCTATGTCTGCCTTGAAAGAGCTCACTAATGGAGAGAAAATGCCATAGAAGACTCTCACTAACAGGCAACAAGTATATGATTTTGACCTTTTGGAGGAGTATCTATCTCTTCTATTTGTATTTCCAGTTATATCACTTTTTTGCTTAGGCACATTATATTATAAAGCTCTGGTGATTTTTTTATTCCCTTACACTACATTTTTTTTGTTATTTTGGTTTCAGGAAAATCAAGATGCATTGATCAAGTGTATCACAAAAGATGTTGGCTTTAATAATGGAAGACCTATAGCTGCATGTATCATCTATAAGTCACTTCTCCAATGGCATTCATTTGAAGTTGAAAGAGCAAGTTTTTTTGATTGTATCATTCAAACGATTGGTTCAACAATTGAGGTATCATTGATTCTACAATTGAGGTGTATAAGATAGGTTTGGTGACTTTGATGGTTGGATGGGTGAGTATTATGAAGCCTTTTGAGCAGATTGGTAATTGACTACAAGATAACGCTATTGTTGCTATTATAGCAAGAGTTTGTAACCTATAAATGGATTATTGTAGTCAAAATATGATGTGCACAGTGCTAGAAAGGTTTGTGGTCACCATCCTCCAATGTAGATTAAGCTGGGTAGAAGGTGGAGGGAAAAGAAAGAGAGACATCTTCCAGGGTCTACTATTGGGTAAGATGGATGGTTTACTGAGTTGGTGTTTGAGTTTTGTGTTTGCAGGTTGAAGAGAGATGGATAGTTGTCTGAGGAAGCACTTGAGTTTGAAGGGTACTCCACTAATGGGAGTTGATGAAAATATGAGAAGATGAAAGGTGATTGAGAAGAGTATGCAAGGACAACCCTGTGTCCTTGAAGGAAATTTGAAAGTGTGCAAGGACAGCCCTGTGTCCTTGGTTGAGCAAATAGTTGGAAAAGACATGAAAAGGATAGTCATGTGTCCTTTTGGAAAAGGAAAGATGATTGAGGATTGAGAAAGGAAAAAGGTAAAGAGAAGATAGAGATTTGAAGTTAGTTTCAAGAAGCAAAGGAACAAAAAGCCACTTTTCCTATACCCGAGCAGTGATCTCCTCACTGTAGTTTTGAGAGTCTAACAAGAAACAATGTCCATTCCACCGATGTAGGGTTAGATGGTTAGTGGAATGGGTTGTGATTGATATATTTTTCAATGTAGTTAAGTTTGTGAATGCAGGGGTATCAAGAATATGAAGTTATGTTGTTGATTTGAAGCTAATTTCTGAGTTTTCCTCTTGATGTATGGTGGTTTCAAACAGGGTACTGAAGGATCTGCACGTGTAGGACTAGGAGGATGATTTAAAAAGATTTTTTAGGCATATTGAAGCATGTTTTAACTATTGGCTGCAGTGCTTAAGCTTTGAAAGGGTGATATGCATGAAACCCTCCCTATTTTTGGTGTTTTTCACCCTACAAAAAAGGGTTTGTTAGAACAGTCTGATTCTAAGTGTTTCAATCCTTGAAAATGCTAAAATCCAGAGTTTTTCAATATGAGGGTTGACTGTTTGAACTTGGTTAGTGGTTTGGAGAAGATAAAAAGGGGTCTCCTTTGTAAAAAAAGCCTATTTTACTAGCCCTTTTCCTATGTACAGTTGAAGCTTTTGTTACTGTTTGATACCAAAATTTGCACCCGATACTGAATTAATGAAAGTCTCAGCAATTTCAGTAAAACATGGGATTCACTTCCACGTGGGACATTTGGAATGAAGTGAAACCTCCGGAATCTAGGCCGGTTCCTATTTGGATAATCACCTGAAAGTATTTTAAAAAACTTAAGAACTGAAAGGAAAAGGGTAAAAAGGAAAACTTGAATAACTGGGTATTTAAAGTTCTAAGGTGATGCATCAAAATTATAATGATATCCTGATCGAACAACACATAACAGTGAAGCTAATAAAACTGAACATACTAAAACACAACTTTGGCAGGTAAAGAGCTGGATAAAAATATTTCATAGATAGGTAATAAACTAGTTCGGAGCTTCGAATAAGCAGGAAAAGATAGAATTTTCACAATCTACAATCGAGCTAGAACTATATAAATCTCCACAATCTACAACCTATTCAGCTGCAAAACGTCCACTTAAGACACAATTCCAAGACATATCATATAGGATTGATAAAAATCTCAACATGAAATATCAAATTGAAAATAGAAGCATACGAAAGTGAACTTCAAAGTAGGTCCCAAAAGCTCTTGTATTATCAGAATGACTGCAAGATTTCATCAACACATCATGAGTTACAACTGCAAGAAGGCAAAAATCATTAGTAGTAGAACTCCCAAAGTTTCTGCCATACAAAGTATAGAAGAACTCCCTCAAATGAGTTTTCAAAAACTCATTAATACAACTCAGAACCTCCAAGGGTCGGATCCAGGAAAATAGCCTACAAGATAGGACAATCCACTTCTCAAAAGAAAGTCCAATACATGAAAAAGCACTTCCAAGTCATTAGCTAACTCATGACTCATCAAAACAACCTCAAAAAGCACTCCAACTGACAATGGAAGCATCCTAACTATTTGAGAGGAGATAAATCCGACCCCCTAAATCTTCTCCAACACCCCTAAACACACTCCTAATGTTTGCAAACCTTCACAACTATCTCCAAGATGCTCTCCAAGTTATTCTCAAAAGCATAAATGTCCTCAAATCTTCCTTAAAAGTCTCCTTGAACAAGTCTCCATTGAAGCCCAAAAGAAGTGCGTACTCCAGTTTTGCAAAATAATAGTAATATGATAGAAATGATTTATAGAATATCATTAAAATCATACCCTTCACATTTTATATACCAATATGCAAAAATATACAAGGCTCAACCTTGTTGATTACAAGCAAAGAAAAAGTCTAGGAAGATTTTAGACAAAGGAAAGCACGGGTTTCCATTAGTTATATTGCATATTTCAAAAGAATAAAAAAAACATTTCTTATCCAATCGCCAGATTAGGGTTAGCAATAAAAATAAAGATCAAAAGACACTTCACTCATTCTTTGAAACTTATGAGAGAATCCAACCGCGCATGTGTTAGGGTAAGAAACCCTAAAGGAAAGAAGTGAACCTAGAGCCGCCATGTGTAAGGTTTATGGAAATTTCTGGAACAGATTTCATGAAAGGTGTCAAGGCCGAGCTGCTAGGTAAGCTTATTGAAAGCATTTCATTTTTGTATTTCATTATTTGTAGAGGAAAAGAGGCTCGGAATCAAGCAAAAATAGAAAATGAACTCCTTATTCTTGCTTTTCTTATGCTTTTCTTGTGTATGGCCTGCACAATTGTATAGTCATTTCCTGAGTTGGCCGCCATGCGATCTCCATTTCAAACCCTGTAGGAGCATTTCTGGCAGAGATTTTAAAAAGAACTGTGGCTGACCTGGATAAGTTATTCAATCTGCTCAAAACGCCTTCACTTCTCCACTCCTCTTGTATAAAAATCAGTTTCATTTGAGCTCGGAATGAAGAAAAGAAAGACGATTTATCTCATCCTCGAATGAACAAAAAGCTCCAAAAGGAGTTATCTTCATGCATGTCTGCTATGCGTGGCTTTCCCTTGAAGATTTTCTGATTTTAAACCCTGTATTTCATTCTTCTTGAATTGTATGTGTATGGCAACTTCACCAGGCTGCGGCTTCATGGTTTTCTATTGATTTTGCTACATGGGTAACTTAATTCTCTTTGAAAAGACAAGCATTTGCAACCAGTCATTTGTGAATAAGATTTCAATGAACCATTGATCTTCCTGTAGCTTTATTTTTTCCCTTTGCTTTTTGAAAATGATTATTTAATGTTCCATAACGGCCATGGCTGTAGAATTTCAAAAATAAAAATAAAAATAAAGGACTGAATCCCGTCTTCAATTTGCTATTTTGAACCTTCATAATATTTGTCTTATACTATATTGTTGACACCATATCCTGTAGCTAATAAAGAGAATATCTTTTGATCTGTGAATGCTCCTCATGTATTACCTTTTAGTCTTCGAAAATAACTGTGAGTGAACCGATAACATTTCTTTGTTCTGAGTTGCTGAAGCATTCTGTTTAGAAAAACTCGAACTCAAATCAGAAATTATTGTTTATAAAACATGATGTTGTTGTCTTACTTATAGGCTCTTTTAATACTACAGCTTTTCCTTTTCTATTAAACATCATTACCTTTAATTGACCTACAGGCTGTGAGCTCTCATTTTCTTTTCCCTGTTCTGGACTTTCAGCACAGCTTCATGCACTGTAGCTTCTCCATTTTTTTTTTTTGAAAATTAAAAGGTAAACCAAATAGATTCGATGGCTGCCATGAATTATGGGTTACTTGTAACATTTTCTGAGTTGAATACCATCCTTTCATAACACATTTTCAAAAAGTGAAAAATTGTCATTATTTCTGTTTCTGTGCAAATTCGGAAGAGTCTTTATCTTCATCCTGGATATCTTGTGCATCCGAGATGATAAATAAGTTGTAGCCTCATTCTCTTTTGTATTTATCTACAGCACTGTTATCATTTATAATCTGCCAACCTATTTGCAATGAATTATGTGAAAAATCAGCATAACACAAAATAGATTTTCACGATGTTCATATGCATAAAACATTTGATGAGCTGGGCTCAACCCTTATGGGAGCCACATTTCCTCCACTCATCTAATCTGAAAATAACTGCATCTGTAGCTGCACATAGAACAAACAGATTAGAAAAATGATTGTCTTTAGTGTCTATGTTGTCTGAACGGTTTCCCTAGACACCTAAGGCATTCATTTGATCTTTTTGATACACATGGAGGAAAATTAATGCATGGCTAGGTGGATGATATGAACGATCATGTAGAGTGTATGACTTTTCATTGCTTAGAGTGTAACTCTAACGCATTGCTTAACTTTTGCAGGAAAAGGAGCACATGAGAGCCAGGATGATCAAGCAACGAAGACAACGCTAAAGCGAGACAAACCCTGACCAGTCATTGCCTGGTCATCCCTTCTACATTTTAATTCATTTTCTTCATTTATTCATGTATTGATTTATCTTCATTTGTATCAAAGAAATTTAGTCTCACGACTTACTGTGTGAGACACATGAACATTATAACACTCAATAAAGATTACATCCTTTCAGAAAAGATTTGTGCAATCTTTCTATGTTCCATACATTTAAATAAATGTAATAGCCTTAAATTCTCGTAATCTTTTAAGGTTATTTAATTTGTGTAACTGAATGCAATATAGGGAAGATTGTCCTGAGATGCACCTTATTTTGTTTTTCAATTAATCATTAAGCCTGAATTGATTGAGTTGAAAGTAGAAAACAAAAAAAAAGGTAATAGTTACATTGAAGAGGATACTAAAGTGGTTCTAAATTTATGTTTGGCTATTGGGATTTGCATTGCGTTGAAGGTTTTACCCCGCTTTAGGGTATGGAATCCTATTTGACAAATAGTGTTTTGAACCCACAACAGATAGATCTCAGTGATGATTGTGTTTGGATTTGTGATAAACTTGTTTGCACAGTGGTATGGGAGTTGTATTTATGCTGGCTAATGTTGTGAAGGCAGGTATGATGGTTTTTGGGGTTTTAGAGCAGAGTATGCTTGACTACAGAATAAGTAGATTTAATGTTTTATTGATGATGTATGGAATTATTTCAATAAAAAACTTGTTGAACCTTGTGTCTTGAAGGATTGATGACTAAGTATAGCAAGAAGGTAAGGTATGAATTTATTGCCTTGTAAAGTAAGTGAGTGCCATGGTGAATAAATGAAAGGATGAATTGTTCAAGTGTCAATAGTAAGGGTTATGTTGTTTTTATGGTGGTTGAGAATGATGTGGATCTGATTGATTGAGTCAAATTTTTCTAATATGGTTTTTGCTTTGAGTGAGTCAATTGGAATATTGATAAAATGAAGCCAAGTGAAAAGTTGATGATTACATATTTGATCTTCTCCTGATTCTGATTGGGTTTGATTTACCCTCATGAAATGATGTTGTTGGTGTTTTTGTTGGATACTGAGTTGGATGGTTTACTATTGGGTAAGATGGATGGTTTACTAAAGAAGACATATCAGGGAGATTGGCTTATGGTCTCATCAATGAAGATAATCTATCGGCAAGACAAGTCATCTCGGCATGAAAAATATATGTTGGCCCGAACGTTTAAGTCTCACCGATGAAGTTTCATTGGTGAGACCATCATTTCTTTCACTGACAGAAGCACTGGGAATATATCGGCAAGACATAGTGGGTCGGGTAAACATTCAAAACTTACCCCAATGGTATAAGTCTAGCTGATATACTTCCTCGTGCTCTATCGATGAGACCACAAGTCAGTCCTCTCGATAAATCTTTTTAAAAAAAAAACTGCAACATTTCGTCAAAATTTCGACGACACAGACCAACAAAAAAAAAAAAGTGTGACGAGGTTACTATAGCTTTAACGCAATTTTGATCTCATTCCAATGGTGAGATCATCAAAAAAACGACGAATGTTTGTCAGAATATCGAGGAGACTGGCTTATGGTCTCATCGATGAAGAGAATCTATCGGCAATACAAGTCATCTCGGCATGAAAAATATATGTTGGCCTAAACGTTTAAGTCTCACCGATGAAGTTTCATCGGTGAGACCATCATTTATTTCACCAACAGGAGCACTGGGAATATATTGGTGAGACATAGCGGGTCGGGTAAACATTCAAAACTTACCCTGATGGTATAAGTCTCACCGATATACTTCCTCATGCTCATCAATGAGACCACAAGTCAGTCCTCCCGATATAGCTATAGCTCCAATGCAATTTTGATCTCATTCCGATGACAAGATCATTGAACAAACGATGAATGTTTGTTGGACTTTCCACAAAACTTGATCGCAATTTCAACAAACATCTCATGTTGTTTCGACGATTTGGCAGAGGCATGCCACATGTGTTATGGCTATTGTTCGTCACTAGATCAATGCAATGTTCGTTGATAGTCCAATGAAAATGAGGTCCCTTTTTTGTGGCGGCAATCGACGAAGTTCAGTCGTGAATTCAACATTTTGAAGCTTGTTGGGATATCGACGAAAATTTAGCGACAAAATTTTTTCAAGAGATTCATCAGAATTTTGACAATAGTTTGTCAACAGTTCAACAAACGTTCGTCAGAAAGTGGAGTCAAATACAGTAGTGTTCCTATATGCTCCTTAATGCGAGCTCAAATCGTACATATCAAATCTACATTAATCTACTTAATCAAATTTTGATAACCTAATGATCGGTTACAAGCTTTATATCGTATCTGCAGGTCTAGAATCTTCTGCGTTGGCCAAAAGATCATCACAATCCTCGATAAAGGAAATGTAACATGTGCATGAAATAGGTAGGCCTCAAATTTAAATTTCTCCTCGGCATGTGCATAGGATGAAGTGTGGACCAATAATTAAGTTCGGGGACACTCCATGAAACAATTTGAAACACATCGCGAGGATTCACAAGTTACAAGAAAGATCCACAAGAGATCAAACTAGTTGTTAGGCTTGAAACTATTCCAGTTCCGGTTCAAGAAACTGTCACTTAATAAGGGATCGATAACTTTCCGGAAAAAGATCCAATCATGTTGGAATATTGGAATAAGGAAAATGAACATGTCCACAATGAAAATGTAGATCCGCTGGGTCTGGTGAGAAAATATGCTGAAACACTGAATCTACCAACTTGAACTGAACCAGAACAAGAGAAAAATTGAAATGAAAATATTTTTGGTTGATGCAAGATTGCCAAGAACCAAGGATGCTCCTGTATCACATCTTTGCATTGTATATTTCAGCTTGAAAGTTCTAAATGTAATACTGTCACATCGACATTGTGCATAATCTCTTAGACTCCTGGTTTGCATTCTTATGTTTTTCTAGTTTATGTAACTTTGATTTTCTCTTAAAAAAATCATTGGGTTATTCAATCTAGTTCATATTTCTAACATGGTAGATCAAATATTTTGTTTTGAGAAATCTAAATTCATATATTCACATGATTGAGAGATTGAGTTTCTTGTAAATATCTTGTAAATTCGCATATGCTCTTCTCTTACATTTTGAACGATCTGGAGAATCAGAAAGGATTTGCAAAGATCTAATAACCTCTTCATATCGCATATGTGTTTTGTGAGATCTGAGTGATTGTAGCATTTTTGGTTATACTGGCAGCTTTTTTTATTGTTCCAACGTGTCCAAAAGGCTCAAGAAAGTCAAGATTGGATTTTATTTTATCCAAATTGGAGATCATTTGACATAGTTAAAAATGGGGATTTGAAGCTCGAATCTGGCAAACAACTTTTTATTGAAGCATTTTCGGCCCAAATGGACCTTGTCATTGCATTCAAAAGGCCCAAAAACCCCTATTCTCATATAAAATTTATTTATTTTAGATGAATTTTATTTTGGAAATTTTTTCTTTTGCTAAGATATCATTAGAAAGCTAAAGATGAGGACTTTCCATCCACAAAGGTATTAAAAAGAAAATTTTCCATTTTCTACCAGATATTGTAGGTTGAAGCTGTTTGGTGCAAATTTCTTCAAAATTCCATAACTTTCACCCTGATGCTCCATTTTTTGGAAACAAGTAGGCATTGGAAAGGTCTTGGAGAGCACTACATAGCCAAAAGACTAAGTTTTCCAAATTTGATCTCAAGTTCATTTTATATGAAAATTTGTAATTTTGAGCTTATTGAGCATTGTATCTTAGAAAAGGCTTTGTAAACACACCGAATTATAAAGTGCCAACCTTATAATATTTGGGGGGTGATCTTTGATACTAGTGAAAAGGGTGGGGGTGTTCTTGGCATTCTTGTGTTCACTTTATTTTCGCATTTCCTTTTACATTTCTTCATCATGGCATCAACAACAATTCTTATTCTAACTCCAAACAACTATTTTGATTAGAAATCAAAAATAGATATTCACTTAAGAAGAATAGGTTTGCATAGAGTAGTAATGGGACTAGAAACTAAACTAGCTAAAGATAAAGATAAGCCTGAGTGGTTTAAAAAATGTGATAAAGCATATGGAGAATTATGTGTTTCTATATCTCTTGATTTACTCTTTCATATTAAATCTTTAAATATTCCAAATGAAATATGGAAAAATATAAAATCTCTTTTTGGCACACAAAATTCTATGAGGGGTCATGTATGTTAGAAAATGAACTAATTAGTTTACATCCAAGCAACTTCAATACAATTCAAGATTTCTTCACCAAAATGAAATCACTAAGGCTACAACTACAATAATGTGGAATTGATGAGAAAGATGAACAACTGATTCTACGTATTCTCTCGAATATAAGTTTTGAATATTTAGTGTTTGTTTCTACCTTCTATGTTACTAAGGATGCACTTGGGTCTCAATTCTAGATGCAATCTTTGGATGAATTTTCTACTTCTCTCACACGGGAGCAGGATAAGCTAATTTAGATGGGCACTTAAGTCTTCTAAGTCACATTCCTTGGTTTTCAATATTTCCACAAATCAACAAAGAGGAAAAAGAAGTAATAAGGATAAGAAACAAAAGAATAGCAACGAGAAGAAGAATAAAAAATCAGCTACTCCAAAAGAAATTAATGAGACCTCATCTTCAAAAGCTAAAAATACTAAGAAAGAGAGGGTCAAATGTTGCTATTGTAAGAAACTTGGTCATGATGAGCACAAATGTTTGAAGAAACAAGTTGATCATTTGGCACATAATCTTGAGAAGAATAATCTCAGTGTTCCTGATTCCATCAAATAGAGTTCAAAAGAGGGTTCTCATAAGGCCAAAGACAACAGTAAAGGGAAAGGAAAGGGAAAATCCCTTGTAGTAGTTGCTTCTCCACCATCCACATGGGTTCTTGATTTGGGTGCTTCACATCACACGGCTTCAGCTTAATATGAGCTTGAATCTATGGAGCCATGTTCTATTCCTTCCATTTTGATGGGTGATGACACTCCACTTGAGGTGTATGGGAGAGGGTCTGATGATATGGGGGATTCCACATTTCAGGATGTTCTTTGTGTGCCCTCATTATCAACTAATTTACTATCTATCTATCAAATCACTCACACAGTTACATGCAAGAGAGTTGAGTTTACTCTTGATTCAATGGTGATTCGTGAGATGCAGAATGATTCTACAGTTGTAGTTGAGAGAGAAGTTCATCAATCTCAGCTTTATTTTTTCTCTCACTTTGTTCCTGATCCTCCTTCAATTTTTCTACTCACTCATTCAGATGATGTGAGTAATTTTTGGCATCAATGGTTTGGCCACTTGAACTATCACTACTTGCAGCAACTCGACAAACAAGACATGGTTACAGGATTGTGTACAGTTCACTTTTCTAAAGGTGTTTGTCATTGTTGCATTCTTGGAAAGTATCTTGAAGAGAAGTTTGACAAAGGAAAAGATTGGAGAGCCTCACATATTTTGGATTTGGTACATAGTGTTTTGGCAGGGCCATTTCCATAACCATCTTTCAGTAGAGCCCAAAATTTTTGACATTCATTGATGATTTTTCTAGGTACACCTTTGTGTACTTTCTCAAACAGAAGTTTGAAGTCTATGATTCATTCTTGGAGTATAAGGCTTTTGTAGAGAAAAAAACTAGAATATCTATCAAAGTTTTGCGTACAAATAATGGGGGGAATATATCAACCACAGGTTTTTGTGGTATTGTGCTTCAGAGGGCGTTGATTTGCAGCATACAGTCCCCTATAGACCTTAGCATAATGGAGTTATAGAATGGAAGAATCGATCCTTGAAAGAGATGGCTAATTGTATGATTCACTCCAAGTATTTGGAACCACCTTTATGGGCAGAAGCCATTAATTGTGTGTTATATCTAGAACCACATTCCCCACAAAGTTGTGAAGGGAGTAACTCCTTTTCAATCTTGGACCGGTCAAAAACTGTCAGTTAAGCACTTTCAAGTGTTTGGCTCTAATGCATGGGCTCACATTCCATCAATGAAACATAAGGCTATGGATCCACAAAGCAAGTATTGCATTTTTTTGGTTACCTAGATGATGTCAAAGGCTACAAGATTCTCCATCCTACCACACATGAGTTGTTCATTGAGAGGAGTGTTCAATTTGAGGAGAGTACTTGCAATCCTTCTCTCAACACTACTCCTACAACCATCAGTTTGGAGTCCTTGTATCATGATGATAGTTCTTCAAAGGTTCATCATACTACAGATCATGATGAGGAGTCTTCTTCCTCCACTTCAGATGATGATAGTGATCATGAGGATGCACATAGTTCATCTTCAAAGGATGATGATTCTCCTCTAGATTCTCGCCCTTCTCTAGTCATACGACCTCTTTGGGCCCAACAGACTTTGCAGTCAATAGGTGATTGGGTAGGGCATCCTTCAGATCATAGAAGAGCAAGATCATAGTTTCAAGATGCTCCACATGTATTCCTTGCTTCAACTTCTAATCTAAATTTTTTTTGGGAAGCTTCTGGTGTCCCCGAGTGGGATGCATCCATGCAGGAAGAGTTTCGTTCCTTGGAGAGGAACCACACTTTGGATCGTGTCCCACTTCCTTAGGGAAGAAAAATTGTTCAATGTAAGTGCGTATATCAATAAAAATATGCAAAAAATGGGTTGGTTGACAAGCATAAAGCTCACTTGGTTACCAAAGGATTCTCCCAAGTCCCAGGGATTGACTACTTTGAGACTTTTGCACCAATTGCCAAAATGAATTCCATCTAACTTGTTTTTGCTATAGCTGCAACACATAGATGGGATGTTCATCAGATGGATGTGAAGAGTATTTTTCTTCACGGTGATCTTCAAGAGGAGATATATATACATGGAGCAGCCACAAGGGTTCATTCAGGGTTCTTCACTTGTGTGTCATCTTCAGAAGTCTCTCTATGGCCTCATAAAGGCCCCTAAGGATTGGTATGCCAAGATGGACTCCTTTCTTCTGAAAGCTGGTTTCAATTGATGTCATTCTAATCCTAATGTCTACATTTTGTAGCAGGATGATACTCACACATTCTTGGTTCTCTACGTTGATGACTTGTTGATTGCAGGGAGTCACTCATCCACCATTCGGGCAGTGAAAACCACCCTTCATGATCATTTTTTGATGTTAGACTTTTTCTTGTTGCACTAATTTTTGGGGATTGAGATCACCCAGTCTTCCTCGGCAATCACTCTTGCATAATCTAAGTACACACTTGACATGCTCTAGAGGTTTCACATGGTTGATTGTAAGCCTGTGCTGACTCCATTTCTGTTAGGGTTCAAACTCGAGGCTAAGTTTTATTTACCCTTGGTTGATAGCACCTTATATTGATATATTGTTGGTAGTCTCATCTATTTGACTCATATGAGGCCCGACATTTCATATGCAGTAGGCATGGTATCTCAATTCATGTAGGATCCACATGATCTGCAAAGGAAAGTAGCTAAACGGATTCTTCACTACACCAAGGGTACTCACAATTATGGGATTCATTATGCAGCAGGCATGGATTTTGACTTGGTGGGACACACAAATTTAGATTGGGTAGGAAATTCTCAAGATCACAAGTCTACTTTAGGGTATTGCTTCTCCCTTGGTTTTGGTACAGTTTGTTGGTTGAGCAAGAAGCAATCTACTATTGCTCTTTCATCTACAGAGACTGAGTATCGAGGAGCAGTTAATGCTACTACTGAGGCCATCTAGCTTCAGAACATTCTCACTAAGTTTGGTATTCCCTTCTAGAAGAACATAGTCATCTATTGTGATAACCAGAGTGCAATTCAAATCTCTCACAATCCAATCATCATTAGCAGACCAAGAATATTGAGATCCATATGTACTATATTCAGGAGCTAATTCATTTAGAGATCATTGGTCTCAAGTACTATCTGATATCAAATCAGACTGTAAACATTTTCACCAAACCCTTCACTGAGACCAAGTTCCTTCATTTGCGAGCTTTGTTTGGGGTGTGATTGGTGTCCTCTTTGGGGGGGCTACTTAGTCCTTTTCTTTTCTCTCTATTCTAGGGGGTTTTCTCTCTCTATGGGGGGATTCTTCTTCCTTGGGGGGAATTTGATATGTACATGGGTACCTAACATGGCCTCATTTTCTAGGACCCATCATCTTTTACATCCTCCTAAGTTTTGCTTAAGGGGGGTGTTAGTGTAGGTTTTTATTTTCCTAGTGGGTTAATTTATTTTCCATTATTCTTAGGTTTTTCCTACACTTAATTAAGCTTTATTATGATAATAAAGTGAGTTTATTACTAGGAGATAAGTGTGTGGTGCCCCCTTCCTTAAAGGGTGGAACCACTTTCCACTTAGGGTGGAACCACTTTCCACTATTGGTGGTCCATCTCCACCTTTTGTGGTCGATTTTTATTGGTTGGATTTTCCACCTACCTCCTCCCAAGTTCTATATGAACTCACTACCTAGCTTGTATTTGAATCTTTTGGCATGCATCTTTGCATTGTATCTTTCATCTTAGAATCTCTTAATGCAATATTGTCACATCGACTTTGCATAATCTCTCAAAGTCCTAGTTTGCATTCTTATGTTTTTCCATTTTATGTAACTTTGATTTTCTCTTAAAAAATTCCTTGGGTTATTCAATCTATTTCAGATTTCTAACAAGTATGGAAAGTATGGCTGGTGGGGATGGGAAGGAAAACATTCCATGTTCTTCTTGGCATTGTAAATCGATACCCAGATTCATAGCTCCCTCCACCAACCATGATGGTTGGCTAGGCTATGAGGGGAGACTAAGACCATCATCAAATTCCTCATGCTAATTTTTTTCCATGCCATGAGATAGTTGATCACACACCACTTTTGCAACCAATTCAGTAGGACTACTTTGAAGTGTATCTTATATAACTTTTTGTACTTGTGATTCTATTATACATTGCAATGAGTGTGCCACTTCATCAGTTGAAATAGCAACACTTGATAGACTAATGATGTTCACATTACAGAAGCATAAACAGTTATGTGGAATTGATATGTGTCGCTTAGATGCATGTCATCCACCAGTGAATTGGGATTAAGGGGTTCATATCCCCATCCTTTTGAATCTTGTTGTGATATTCGATATTGCCAATGCTTTTTGCAGCAACTTGCTACCTAGTTCTGCAATCGTTTCCTCCTTATTTCTATGTTTGGCTATCTTGCTAGTCATGTTGCTTATTTTTATTTGAAGTATGTTTTGAATGGTGAAAACACACTCACATATAGTGGATTTAGTTTATGTGACATGTGTGCGAGTAGTGTAAGCAAATCAATGCCCAACATCCTTTCATCTTGGATTGTTGTGATTGCAACATGGCTACCATGGACATAAAAAATGACTAGGTTCATGTTAGTGGGTGACATTCCTCCTACAAATGATTGTGCAAAGTGGTGCAACTAATTCATGAAAAACTCTTTTGTCATCCATGTGTATCATTGGGCTTCCATACAAGTACCTGGTTTGTAGCCTGTAATGTAAATTTTGAGCTACTTTTTTCCATTAAACATGTAGAAGCCTGGTATTCTCTAACCAGCAATATTACCACAACAGAGAATTGTAATTCATTCCTAACTATTGGGAATTATGTAGGAAACAGTCCTACTACCTCTTCTAGCCAACACCCTCATCACACCATTTTTTCTTTCTTTAATACCTATTTCATCATAGTTCCATATTCATTGAGGACCATAAAAATTTGTATCATACATCATGGATAATGTATTATAAAAAGAAGATGCAACAACAAGTTTGAGGTTGAGTGCCTTGTCCTTGTCAAGGCCTTCAATTGCACACAAGGTGAGTTTTAGATGGTGCCTCTGAAAATGAGTCCACTAGGACTTACTAGGTAGTCCATCCTTGAAAGATTTGTTGCACAATTCGATGATAGGAGCCTCTTCATATTTTGTTAGGACATTTGGAGGACCTTTCTTGGACATGGATGTAAGTTCACCTAAATATTTGGTGAGTGTTGTTGTTGGGATTCTCCATTATTTTTGTAGCTCTTGTTGATAAACCATTATCCTCTACATCTTGAAGAGCCTCAATCATTTCCTCTATCACCCACTCTCATTCTTTCGTTGATGGTTTAAATTTTCTTGGAGGTGTAGTAACCTCCACTACTCTCTGAATAGGTTGTGGACTAATGTCTACATGAACTAGAGGGTCTTCATCTAGGGGGAATGCAATGCCTCTTTTATGTGGAGGAAACCTTGTCATGGCTCTCTTCTTACTTGGTTGCGTCCTCATTCGAGCCCCATATGCCACTTGTAGACAATAAAAAGCATGAATCAAACAAGAATCAAAACCAGTTAAGGAAACGAATAAGTTCATAGTGATGCTTGAATAGTTCTTTATTTTTGGTGTACATGTTGGAAATTTATAATGTGAAATATGTTTACAGTTTTCTTTTTTATTGGTCTTCTTACTTTGTTGTTTTGCTTCTTTGCATAAACAGTAAAAAAGAAATCAAACATGCAGTTACAATACAATGGGTTGAAAAATTACATTCTATACAACACAGGTATTTATGGAGTAAGGTTGACGTCCATTAACATTTTACAAGACCCGATGTGTGCACTTGTAGTACATTGGCTACAACAATTTGATATTGTAGATCATATAGTGTGTCACAGTGGGTAAGACATCCACACAGAACATCCAATTCCTCCCATTTAACATACACCATTTTCTCTTTCCCTCTTGTCCTACCATATTAATAGTTACAAACAGAGGACCTATTGGATTTAATGGAAAGCATAAAGAATATTATTGAAAACCTAATAGGTTATGCACTTAAAACATAGTGGATATAACAATTACATCCTATACAACATATATGCATTCACATACATAAACAATATAACATGAAACCCCAAATATATTCACTTATAAGTCAGTGTGTAGAACATTTACATTGTATATGATAGATAGGAATTCTCAAGCATAAAGACTATAACTAAAAAATTGTTCAGTTATGCACTTATAGTAGACTAGATATAACAAACATATCATATACAATAGATAGGCATAAAAAATATATAACTAAAAATATTTGATCTTATGCACTTGCAACATAGTGGGTATAAAAAATACATCCTATACAACAAATATGCATTGACATTTATAAACAATATAATTTGAAACCCCATATATTCACTTACAACTTAGTGTGTATAACATTTACATCATATACAACAAATATGAATTTAGAGGCATAAATAATATAATTGAAACCCAATATGTTATGCACTTACAATAGACTAGATATAATAATTAGATCATTTACAACATATAGGCATTGACAAACGTAAACAATATAATTGAAAAAACTTGATCTTATGCACTTACAACATAGTCGATATAAAAATTACATCCTATGTAACAAATATGCATTGACATGCATATAAAATATAACTCGAAACATCAAATATACCCTAACAGGTCAGTGTGTATAATATTTACATCGTACACAACATATACCCATTTGTAGGCATAAAAAATATAACTAAAAACCCTATAGGTTATGCACTTACACAACAGTGGGTGTAACAAGTACATCATATACAACAGATATGTATTGAGAGACATAAAGAAATAACTAAAATGCATTACATCCTATAGAACAAATACGTGTAAAGAATGCAACAGATTTATAGTTACAACACACTGGTTAGAAGATATACATTGTATATAATAGATAGGCATTGACAAACATAAACAAAATAACTGAAAAACCCAATAAAATGTGAACTTAAATCCAAGTGGGTATAACAATTACATCCTATACAAGAGACATGCATTCATAGCATAAAGAATAAAACTAAAAATCGTAAAACATAATAGTGAATGTAACAATTACATTGTATACAACAAATATGCAATGAGAGGCATAAAAAATATAACTAAAAACCCCATATATACATTTAAATCATAGTGGATAGGACATCTACATCATTTACAATATATGTGCTTTCACATGCATAAACAATATAGCTTCAAACTCCCTATAAATTCAAACCCTCTATATGCATAAACAATATTGACATCTCATTCAACAGATATGCATTGAGAGGCATAAACAATGTAACTAAAAACCCTATTGGTTATACACTTATAGCACAGTCGGTATAACAATCACATCATATAGAACAAACATACATTGAGAGGCATAAACAATATAAGTGAAAACCCCATAGGTATGCATTCCCAAGCATAAACAATATAATAGCAAACTGCATTGACATAAACATTATAGGTTAAGACTAGTATAATACTTGAAACTTTATGCAATTTGGCTATTCTAGTTTTCTATTGTGTTTTCTTCCATTGTTTCCTCCAAAAAAATATAGTAGAGGATATAAAACTAAGAGAAGAAAATAGCATGAAATTAAGAAAGATTGAATGGATGTAATGCATGGCATCGAGAAAATTCACCGTCAACAATTCATCGCCAGAAAATTCGCCACCAACAATTCACCACCATGAAAAATTCACCTCAAGGAAAATTCACCACCAACAATTCACTGCCACGAAAATTAATCGCATTAACATTTTTAATATATATTTCCAAGACTTTGAAATTTTTTTCAAATGCAATTTTTTGATATTGTTGTATAATTGGTTTATTAGAATAAAATAAAATATATTGAAAAATATTTTCATTTTTATTATCATAAATCAAATATTCTAATTGTATATGCAATGAATTTTCCTTGAATTGTTGGTGGTGAACTTTCCTTGAGGTGAATTTTTCATGGCAGTGAATTTTCTTGCGGTGAATTATTGGCAGTGAATTTTTCGATGGTGAATTTTCCTAGAGCTATAATGCATATTTGAATTGATAAATTTGTTTATATGTTTAATGCTTGTTTGGCATGAAGTCTTTAATTTATGTCCTCTTCTTCTCAAATTTGAAATATGTTTGGATGCTTTAAATTGTAAAATTTGTATAAAACTATCATAAATTGTAGGGTGGATTGGTTTGGTCGAATGATTTAATGGTGTGGATTGTTTCATTTTTTCTCCTTTGGTGGCTTTACAACTTTTCATCGGTGGATGCAGGTGGAGGAAGTGACTAATAGGTGGGAAATTAAGCTTGACAGATGGGACACATGGTCATCTTTTATGTTACAATATTATTAAGTTACTAGGAAACAGGGATATTGAATAGATCTGATTTGATTTGATGATTGGACATATGAGTTCCATCAATGTTTACATGTCAATTATTTTTAGGAAAATAGATAGTTTAAAAGGGAAGACAATGATACGTGTCTGAGACTCTTTGTTTTATATCTTTTAAATTGTGGATGTTAATTTTGATGCCATGACTCATAGTAGAGCAACTTGGATTGCTTCTAAGTTGTGTCAGATGGTTAATGAATATTGTCTGGCATGTATGACTAGGCATACAAAAAATTCACCGCCAGCAATTCACTGCAGCAAAAAATTAACCGCATTAAAAAATCAAATTTTTTGAATATATATTAAAAAATATTAATGGGGTATTTTCTGCTATGGTGAATTTACTTGGCAATGATTTTTTTATGGTGTGATGAAGCATCTCTTTTTAGGACAAATATAAACCATTTATAAAACAAATTTTATCTATACAATGACTCACCAATTAATGTTTACTTTTTGGGTAAATTTTGTTTTACAAATGGTTAATCTAGTGCTCCATTGTGAGACCCAATGAAGACTACTTATGTCCCCACTATTAAACCCCACTCCACTATCTAACCCTCTCCCTAAATGTGGCAACACTACCATTAACCTAGAGCACATAGATAGCAGCTTTCAAGTGTGGGTCGAGACACAAAGCAAGAGCGATGGCAATGGCAAGAGGAAGCCTCTAGACTCTTGCACCACCCCCACCCCAAAATTGATGTTTTTTTTTTTTTTTTTCTATCAGTACTCATTGTGTAGATAGAGGCTAGGCGTGTAGCTTAAACATCACACACTAAGGATCTGACTTCTTATGTGGCTCTAGGTCCCACTCTTACCAGATTCTTGTCTTCCGTTTCCCGTTTTGATTTCTATTGTACTCCTCTGATTCTAGAAAGTCACGGTCACTGCAACTTCTGCCTAATCCAGCTATCACACTCATTGATAATGAAACTACAGTTAAGTTTGAATTGAAATTTTAAATCTACCTCTCCCACTCAAGTAGCAATAGGAGTATTTCTAGTGCAATATACTCCTTCTGGAATAGAAAGTTTCTTTGATGTCATATTTTACCCATTTTTGCTTCTTCTGGAAGACTATCTTGTTGTTGCTTCTTGTTTTTTTCTTTTCCATCTGCAAAGTATGTAGACGGTATTACCTATTTTTAGCTACAACTCAAAACAGGTAGAGCTGATTTGCATTCTTCATTAAAAGGTACAAAAATTTATGCTTAAGTATTCATTACGTTCGAGAATCTGATTACATGTGAATTTCTAGTGTGATTATGAAAAATTTGTAACAGAAGAAATCATTAAAATTGCATAGTAATGTTGTTTTATTCATATTATAAAAACCAAAGTCCCACACAAGCCGTGGGAGTAACTTAATTTTATTTTCATAATCAAATAATGAATACAAAAAGGAGATGTGCACAACACAACTGAAGAGAATATAGGTATAAGAGAGAAAGTGATTCGTCATTTCCTGGAATGATGAATCATTGTCACATTTGAAGTCTTCAGTTGTCACCTCTCTGATGTCTCCAGATTGTTCAACTCCAAGCTCCATTGGTTTCTTGCAAGATTGTTGAAAAGTGGTGTTAGAGCAATGAAGAATCAAGTCCTTCCTTATGCCTACATTACCAATAGAGATGTGGTACACATTCAATTAGGCATTCACCAGATGATTTGAACAAAATGAAAATAACATGATCAGGAAGCACAAAGTCCAATAGAAGCATCTGACTTCAATTATTTTGCTAATACATTAGTTTAGTGTGCAGGTTCAGGTATAATCATCATTCTGATCAATAGATATTCGTATGAGTGGTGTGAAATGTGGCTCCCATGAGGGTTGAGCCCAACTCATAAACAATAACGGGGGACAGTAGTATGGAATTAAAGTAATCATCATTCTCCATGAATGAACAATTGATCAAACATCATCATCTAGTGAATAGGCATACATATTTCAATTTCCAAATCAAAACAATGAGAGGATAGTCTACTGTCATAAATACTAAGGGATCATAGTCATGGAGGGAAAATAAGGAAACAATGTCAAGGTGAAGGACAACAGTCACAAAGTCACCATGAAGGACAGCTTTGAATATCAAATGGTCACCAAGTTATGTGAGGAGTATAATCATAAATACCTTGGGACAGTCTCTCATTAAGAAATGATAGCTACATTAAGACAACAGTGAACAATTCCAATGAAAATTTGACAATACCTCATAGAGTACCTCATTTCTATTATCTAGTCAAAGTTGTGAGGTATAGTTACTAAAGTAAATGCAAGAGCTAATAAGCTATGAAGGATCAAGTGGCAGCAGCTTATGAATTAAATGACAAATGCATTAAAGAGTGGAGAATGGAGATTAACAGTGTTATAGAGTAGGAGAATATCACAGACTTAAAAGGCTTGCATTAACAGTCTTTTAACGGAGCAAATCAAGCTACAGTCACAAATATTTCATATATTGATTGGATGAGGCTTTATTCTCATACATGGTAAAGATGGCACTATGCATCCTTATGAGCAGTCGTAAAGAGATGCAAGTATGTTGTGAGAAACATACGATGAACAGGACAACATATAGCATATAGCATATAAATACTATCATTCTAAATGAATACAACCACCTTACAATATAACAATGCTTTCATAATGAATATCAACACTTATAAGTTGTCATACATAATGTTGTTTTGAACTAAACTGGCAGAAAGTATGAGTGGAAAAGGAGACTGTGATGCCAAAAATGCATTCCAGTATGAATAATGATGAAAGCTACAAGTGCACATTATCAAGCTACAGGTGAACATTACAACAGTGATAGAATCAAAAGTTTGTCCATATAAAGAAGCATCATGTGGACAAGAAGGAGCAGTATTGTGATGAACATGAATAAGAAGTACAGTCAAGTCATCACTTACACAAGAAACTATGCAGTCATATCTGTTCATTTTCATTTACTTGAGGACTGCCATCAGATTTTACAAAGTTCAAGAAAGATCATGCATATACAATTATGAGAGAAATGTACAGTTTCAGTTGTAGCATAATCATGATAATGAGCATTTATCAGAGCAGCAAAAGATGATCATCTACTATGCAAAATATCTCAAGGGTACCATCTACAAAGGCAAATGAGGTTTTGAAACCCAAGTGCTTACAGGGAAAGAAAACCCTCAAAGAATGAATACCCAAATGCATAAATATACAGTCGTGACTTCAAGATGGAGTGGTATGTGCATAATATAGATTCTACAATGCAAAGTCTTACACCATTTATCAAAGCAGTGCCAAGATAGAGCAACATTTAATGTTAGAAGCCATGGCTCTCAGCATAGACAAAGCAAGACATTATCAGAATGCCTCTTAAAGTTGTTATCTCATGAAATACATTCAAAATACAAAGGAAAAAACCCAGAATGGCTGACAGCAAGGAGCCTTTCATCATGTCTTTTAGTGAAGAAAAATAGGTCGAATGTATAAAGATTATGCACAAATGGAAAAGTTTTGTTACCAATCAAACACAAGAAGCACAAAGAATCCATGGCGTCCCAAGGATAGAGGAATAAGTGAAGAAATATACATAGATAAAAGTATATAACCTCCAGCAAAAGCCTCAAAAGCCTCTCAAATGGTGAACTCCAAGTGAAAAGAGACATCAACACAGAGATCATAAAGAAGATAAATTAGATGAAATGAAAATCCACGGCTATAGAAGCCTCTATAAAAACTCACATCACAGAAAAATGCCCAAAAAATGACTTACCACACATTTCTCTATAGTTTCCTTTAGGAAAATCACCAAAAGACAGTAGAAGGATGGTGTAGTTCGAGCCAAGTTTTCCACAATGGCGGCCAGGTGCAGAGAGCTTCCAGAAGAATCAAGGTTTCAAAGTGAAATGATTTTAGGGTTCGATAGTTTTGACAAAATACCCTAATTCGATGATAGGGCATTTTGTCTCATTGTTTATAATTTTCAAAAAATAATGTCCATGCATTTTCCTAGGTAATATGTCTTAGTATCTACGCCTTAAAATTTTTATGATTTTTTATAGAAAAATCAATGTCCATGCACTATGTCTTTGCCATGTATTTGTGCCACCTTATTATTGTGTCTAATGCTATATATAGCATTTTTATTTTTTTGGGGTCTCCCATGTCAAGTGGAAATTATATATTGTAAATGATATTAAAGCATAAACTAATAATTTCTTTAATATTCATAATGTTGATACAAATAATAAGGCAAAGACATCATCAATATTAAAGTAATTATTTATTGATTACTTTAATATTATTCAAACACTTAGCTTCACTTTAAATATGCAAAGAGATCAAAGACAAGAGTGGGGTTCGAGTTGTGTTTGAGTTAATTGATCATGCAAAGATTATTAACTGAAGATCATCATACAGAGATGGAGTTTCAGTTATCTTGGGTGGATTGACATAAACGAGGTGGCTTTTGCATGCTTGGACTCGCCTCTTATGGATTTCTAGTTCAGTTCGAGTTGCTTTTCAGTTGTACACATTATGACTGTGAGTTTGAGATCGAGTTCACTCATTTTTGCATGAGTTTGAGCTCTTCTTTTGGAGATTTTTATTTCTGCTCAAGATTTTCCTTGAAGTTATCATTTTTACACTGAAATTGACTTTCAGTTTCACCTTCATACACTTTGGAGTTTCCTCTCATTGTATATATTGGAAATTTTTTATCTTTTTCCTTTAGTTCTTGTTTTTTCAGACTTTGCATTCTACAAAGTGAATTATCATGTAACTCAGCTTTCATAATTTAATAGATTATGTAGCAGTCTTTACAGGTTATCTTGGAGTATCATTTGCAGAGCATTCCTTCTTTTTTCATTGCAAGTTAAATATCATCCTTCTTAGATTCGGGTGTTTTGTTTTGTGAATGTTTTGGATGCAAATTTAATGTGTTTGATATCATAACCTTTAAATTTTTGTCAACATTCGTGAATGCATGTACATGAAGAAACAATCTTAGTTGCAGGTCATAAATTATGTCTCAAGTATATCCATCTCTTTGAGTTGTGAAAATAAATTCTTCCTTCATAAAGAATGAATTATCAGGCCTGTTTGTGAATTATTAATGCAGTTAAATTGTTCAATCTGAGTTGTGAAAGTAAGCTTCATGATGAATCAGTTGTGAGTTAATCTATTTTCTTTAAATCAAATAGGTGCATCACCACAGTTCAACTTTTCCAGTTTTGCATTAGATTAAGTTTTTTCCCTTTTCCCATCAAAGTTTCAATTCTATAATCAGATAATCATATAGGAACTAGCTTAGAATCTGGAGGTCTATCTTCGACATAGGAATACCCACAGCCTGAAGATAGTTCCCATGTTTCAACAAATTGCTTAATTTAATCATTCAAGCGCTCGGGTGCAATCTAATTGACAACAAACGGTTAAGTTGGAAATCCTCTAGTAGACATATATGCAAAATGTGGAAGCATAGACAGGGTATGTGAACTGTTTGAGTGGATGCCTCAAATAAATGCAGTCTCATGGAATGCTATGGTTGTAGGATATACGCAAAATGTGTTTGTTGAAAAGGATTTAGAAACTTTCAACTAAATGCAATTGGCAGTTGTAAAGCCAAACTCTGCCACCTTTGCTAGCATTCCTTATGCCTCTACCAAAATGGGAGCTTTGGAATAGGGCATGGACATCCATCGCAGGATAATGGATAGCAGAATTTTGTTAGATGTTATAGTCGCGACTACCCTGGTAGACGTATGCAAAAATGTTGGAATCATAGACAAGGCACGAGAACTATTTGACATAATTCCTCAAAGAAATGTTTTCTCATGGAATGCTATGGTTGCAGGATATTAACAAAATGCATCTGATGAAAGTTTCTAAATCTCTCATTTTGGCAGAGGTGCAAGGAATGCTGGAAAAGGTGGCAGAGTCTGGCTTTACAACTACGAATTGCATTTAGTTGAAAGTTTCTAAATCCTTTTCAACAAACACATTTTGCTTATATCATGCAACCATAGCATTCCATGAGACTACATTTATTTGAGGCATCCACTCAAATAGTTCATGTGCCTTGTCTATGCTTTTGCATTTTGTATATATGTCTACCAGAGGATTTCCAACTTAACCATCTGCATACTTTGCAGATGGAATAAAAAAAACAAGTAGTAGCAAGCTAGTCTTCCAAAAGAAGCAGCAGGTAAAAAATGACATCAAAGCAACTTTTTGTTCGGGAAGGAATATCCTACACTAGAAATACTCATGTTGTTGCTTGAGCGGGAGAGGCAGATTTGAAATTTCAATTCAAACTTAACCGTAGTTTCATTATCAATGAGTGTGACAACTGGATTAGGTGGAAGTTGTAGTGACCATGACTGTCCAGATTCAGAGGAGTACAATAGAAAACAAAATGGGAAACAGAAGATGAGAATCCCATAAGAGTGGGACCCGGAGCCACATAAGAAGTCAAATCCTTAGTGTGTCATATTTAAGCTACGCCCTCTGGTTAGTGGAGATGGTGACGGGGCATTCAACATGGTTATCGGTGAATTCATTTATGTGCAAACACAATGTGATGCAGAAATTTCCAACCTCAAGAGACAAAAGAAAGTGAATAAAGTGACTAAGGGAACCAAACATGCAAGCTATACAGGCTTGCCCTTTTCAGGTAGAGGTTTAGCTACCAAATTGTTGCCAGGTGTTGGGTGAAAATTATGTAATCAACTTTTTGATAGATTGCACAACTAGGAATTCAGTCACAGCTATGTGAGATATAAATCTCTCATCTCAGAAAGGGGAGGCACCCTTCTTACTGCTGACAAAAGCTATAGTAAAACAAATAAATTAATTATAGAATGTACATAATACTTACGAAGTGGGGGGGTGTGTCACATTCATCCTTCTCTCTTTTTTCAGAGAATATGTTTACAATGCTTCACTATTGGAAGTTCTTAATTCACAATAACCTTAAACATTCAACAAGAAATAATACCAATACCTCTATCTTGTCAAAGCAAAGCATAGAGATACCAGAAGTGATTAACGATAAACAAGTAAAATAAAAGGGAAAGCTCACAAAGACACAAAGTTGTTCCGTAGCTTTTTCAATGGTAGATCTGTGAAAGACGTATCATTTGTTGCATTAGAAGCACAAATTCTTCTTAGATACAATAATTCCTCGAACAATATGAAAAGTTACAAGCTCAAAGTCTTGTAGATCATCCAACCAAAGTATCCAAAGAGCATGAACAATTACAAGCACAAAGTCTTGTAGATCATTCAACAATAGTTAAACAAAACACAAATGTAAATCCAAATAAAGGATGTAACACAAAGTTTACATGAATTACTTAGAGTCTTTCAGATATCACTTACTAATCACCACCAAATGAGATCAATTCACAAGACTATCGAATCCAACACAAAGTCTGGTTTGCAATCTTCTTCTTTATTGATCATATTTCATTCGCAAAGCATGAACACAAAGTTTCACAATTTTGCTTCAAAAAGGGCAGCACTTCGTTGCAAAATACTAATAGATAAACAATACAAAGGAAATCCCTCATATATAAAGAAAGAGGGAAGAGAAAAATTAGGAAACTAATTGGGAAAATCAAGGAATTTGGGTGAGCGATTCTAGGAGATCTCACCTAACTTTGACCAAAGTCAAAGTGTAATTTTTCTTAATGAGATTACATCTTGAATTTGGTGCAATTACAATTTACTAAAAGACATAAAATGTCAGGAAATATTTACAAGATGCATAATGGGAAGCATCAAAAAATGTCTAACACTGAAGATTAGGAACCTTCATGTTTCCTTGCTTTGGGCGTGGAAGTCTTCGTATTTCTTCTTGGTCTCCTGCACGAACTTCTCATCCGGACCAATGGTGTAATCCACAATGGTGTGAATTCTCATGATCGATCTCATGGCAGATGAGTGAACCTTCTTGCACCTATCAAGATGCGTTTTTAGGTTATCCAATGTGAGCCTTGTATCACAAATGACGTTTAGAGAGGCTTCTGAAAAGTATGCGCTGTCAATCAACTTCATGATGGATTCTTTGAAGATCTGGGATATTTTTGTGGCTGGCAGGAAGATATGATTTTCCTCAAGAAGTTGTCTTGGTAACTCCTTGATACCTTTTTCAAGAATCACACGATGTCCTTCGACATCTTCCTGCACTTGGTGGAGATCCTCCGTAAGAGATTGAATTACTTGAATTTGATGTTTCAAGGATTCTCTTACCTCAATGAATTTTTCTTTATCAAGAATTATTCCAGCTTCCACCAATTTACTGAGCTTTACCTGTTTCATTTGTGACCATGACAACAGGCATTTTTTCATATCTTTGCGCTCCTAGGAAACTACACTTTTCTCCTTATCAAGCTCTATGGTGAGCTTGGCTAGCAGAGTATTTTTCTCGTCCACAAAAATTATAATCTGAGATCCATGTTCTATGATATTTTCAACAAAATCATACAACACCTTGCCTTTGGAGGCAAACTTCTCAGCTTTCTTGACAGTTGGGTCCTCAATACTTACCATTTCCAGTGGTTGTGCATTAGTTGAAGATCCTGCAATTCTCTTTACAACAGTGGCATAATGCTCTACCCTCTGTTTGTACATATTGCGAGCTTGCTCCATTTTATCCAATCTTCCAGTCAAGATGTCCAATGTCACTTGCGCATCTTCTTTTTCACTTTCATTGGTAACTTTTCCAAGCTAGACTCTTGTTACTGTGTAGTCCTCCATATTGGCATCTCCTTCTTCTTGCGGTGGTATGCCAATCTCCGCATATTGACTAGTCTTGTCAACATTTAGCCTTGAGTATACTTTTTCCTTTTTCTTCCCTTTAGCTTTTGGAGGGACTATCTCTTCAAGGTTGAGCTCCTCTAGAGAAATCATTTGTTTCTTCCACTTCGACACTTGAGATATCAAGCAAGGGGGAAGAAAGGAGGTGTGAACTTCTGGATTCACCATCAACTCTGTCATCATTGTCACTTTTGAAGTCATTGTCACTTCTGAAGTTACCATTGGTATTGTGACAATGGGCGAAGTGTCTGTCATCATTGCTCCTGTAGACTGCACATTGAGTTGATCACGTATTTATTCATTCATGAACCGATTGAACTCAGATTCAGAAGTGATATCATATGACGGTGATGACATGCTAGGAATGGATGATGGACTTGACAAAATATCAATCTTGTGAATGCTTGTCATCGAGGGAGTATCAAGCATGGTCGATGCTACAGGAATAGTTGATACCTCTGCTGCAGGAATGCCTGTGGTAGGAATAGGTGATGAAGGAATAGGAGGTAGAGGAGTACAAGGATTTGGAGGAGTATGAAGAACACTGGAAATCACAAGCGATGACATTCTAGGAATTTCCTCAACTACATTCTCAGGTGGAGACATAGTTCTTTCTTGATCATGCCTGGGTTCCTATTGATCACCCTCTTGTCTCTCCAATTCTGGTTCACCTACAAAATCACCTTCAGATTCTTCTTCAAAATATTCTTTAGACTCTTGTCCACTTTCAGAAACTTCTTATGTATCAGAGTCTACTTTTGCCGAGTCTTCATCTTCAACGGATTGGTCACTGGAAATACCTTCTTCATCGAAATCTATCTCCTCTAAAACAACCCTTTTACCTTTAGAGCGAGATGGTTAAGATTCTGTGGTTTCTCCTTCTAGGATGACTTGGGTATCTTTCTTTCCAATAGTAAACTTGATTATGGGACATCTTCATGAATAAGTGGGAACAATTGCTAATTTATTTTTCATGCGGAGTTCTTGTTGTCGGCGAGCTTCTGCTTCAGATTCTTCTCCTTTTGAATCTGTTCTGAAACTTTTCATTTCAAAACCATTCTTGTGTAACCATTCTACAGTGTTGGATAAGATTGGTGTCAATCTCTCTCTGATGCTAGTACTTTCTTTTCTAGACCATTGAATTGTAGGCAATGAATTCTTAGAAATTTCTTGTTCATCATAGACAACATTCATGATATCGCCAGGATTTGCAAAATCCTCTGGTAGGTCAGCAATATCAAGGTCTCTGATCTATTGTATCAACCTACAATAATCCATTTTGTGAATGGCTTCTTCATCCCTGCAATCAGCCCAGATGTCCTCAAAATGGTACTTGTGATGATGACCATTTTGTAATTGTCTTCTAACATCCCGGTAATCAAAATCAAACCTATACCTATAGGTCCTGATTGTCATGACTTGCATCTCAACATAAACGGACTTGGATTTTTGTACAGTCAGAATAGTATATCTACCGATTGTCAGTGGGAACTTGAATCCACACTTGTGAATATTTCTTCACTCTTTGTGCACTTAAATCAGCTATATGCACATCTCCATTGGAACCCACTTGTCTGAAGGATATCGTGGCAGCATGTAAGGGCAACCAGTGTAGCACCCTACTCTCAAATAAGTAAATGTTAGGAATTGTAGAAATATGCATCTAACTTTACTTACCTCCTTATAGCCCTCATCAGATACACTTCTCCTCTTGAGAGTTGGATCGAAATTGAAAAGCAAAGGCATGAAGAAAGCATCAGTAACCCTCCTGAAATGATGGAAGCTTTCCTTCAACTCTAGTTGATAGAAAAATTTATACACAGGTACTAGCATCTGATTCCCTTTTGTGGATAGACCTAGAAATTGCCTCATTACAGATGTTGCATACACTAGATAAGAAGTCATATAGAATTTTAATGTAGAAGGCACATTGATCAGTTCATGTATTTCATCGTTGATCTGTTTGCCCCAATCAATGTGAACTTTTTGTCTTCTTATGATTCTGATGTATTCATACATCCAGTCATGAAAAGTGAATGATTCAGGCAAGCCCTTCACTCTGCTCAAGAATGTGATCATAACTTTGACATCATCTTTGAAATCACTTCGCAAGAGTCCCTTTGGCCATCTGGAAATAGTTTTCCTAGGCTTCTTCAACCATTGGCTATTTCTCAAGTTTTTAGCCTTATTGGGATCAGTTTCATAGACTTCTTGCGCTTTTTGTATCGAGATATCGATGTACTCCATCTGTGGAACTTTAAACACAATATCAAAGAATTCAGGGTCGAGTCTCAAAATCTCATGCCTAGAAGAATCAATCACACTTCTGCTCTCCTTGATGTAGTGGGATGCAACTTGAAGGACACATTATGTATTGTGCGCAACAGTAGGGAAAATGGACACCAAATGCATGTTACTATGAACAATTTCTCTCATAGAATTAGGAAGAGGCTTCTTCTCAGTTTTCTCTGCAAAATCAACTAAGTCTTGATGACCAACCTCTATGTCTTTTATCTCTTCCACCTTGGAGACCACTACAGTCGGCGGATAGACACCTTGATATTTATACTTCATTTTTTCTTTAGCTTTTGAAGAAAATGGAGGTTTTCTGGCAGTCATCAGAGAGCAACTGAGTCTACGATTAAGCAACTTTGAGGATCTTGAAAAGAGACTGCAAGATGTAGAGTCAACGTTAGTCAAAAAATAGCATGGGGATGCGTGAAGCGAGCAACGGTGATGAGAAAGCATGGCGTGAATGATGAGGCACGCAAAACAATGCACAAAGTGGAAGGAGCGAGGTTAGGGATGAAACTAGCAATTTTTCAAGTGTTTCAGAACAAAAATTGGGAAAAGTGTAAGGGCGCTGAAAATCAGCGCCCTTGCACTTAGAAAAAATGCAACATTGGTGTAGGGGCGCTAGAAAACAACGCTCCTACACCTGGAGTGTTAGGAAAATCTTCATTGTGTCAGGGCCCTAAAATTCAACGCCCTGACATTTTCTTCTTAAAGGTTAAAAATATAAGTGTAATAGCACTCTTTTCCAACACTTCAACATTGTGAAGGATGAAGTTTGTGCAAGGAAGGATAAGAAGTGCACCATTGTTTAGGAGTAGAACTCAATAGTAAAAATGAGTTTCTCATATGAAGAACTTGTGCGCATCAAATTCTCCAAGGATAGAAGGGAGGAACGTACAAACCAAAACCCCTTGGTGATAAAGAAGAAACCAGCCAAAAGAAGAAAACGATGAGGAAAGACACAAATGTGTACCCAAAGAGGAGGAGTCAATACAAACAATGTAGGTTTGTGTTTTGAAAAGCATGAAACATTTTCAAAAGCACAAAATCTACGCGCAAGGAAGAACATGAGAGAAAACACGTTTTGATTTAAAGAAATCAAGGGCATGACTTGGAAAATGCATTAACAATTCTAGCAAACAAAACACAGACACAAAGAGAAGCAAAGAAAAGAGAAATGAACAACAACATACTTGAAACAAGATCTTAAAACTCCAGCTCGACCAAGATAGAGATTCTTAAAAACGCATTTTTTGGAGAAGGAAGATGCGTGCCCAGCAAAGAGGAATTAAGTTAGAAGACCACAAATGATGAAAATGAAGCAATAGAATCACTTTTAAGTGATTAGGAAAAACAAAAACCTAACTCAAGTTTCCCAATTAATTGAGGCATAAAAGATGGCACGAAAAGAGAAAAGTGCAAGAGACTCAAAAAAGTGTGCCTGATCCAAAACATGGCTAAGTCTGGAAAAATGTGTAATGGTGCACTTTTTTAATGCTTTAGCACTTTTTTAAAAAAAATAACTTCTATGCAGGGGTGCTGATTTTCAGCGCCCCTGCACTTTTCAACACTTGGCCAAAAATTGGCTGAGAGCAGGAGCACATTTTTTAAGTACAACTGCATTTTTCACAATTTAACTAAGTATGATCAATGAATCCTCATGAAGGAGCTTGCTTCGAAGGTCTTCATGAGGAAAACATAAGGGGATTCTCAAACTAACTGTTTAAGGCTTTGGAACGCATTTCAAGGTGGCTTGAAAATCACCTCATTTTGCATGCTTGAACTTCACTAACCTAAGAAATAAACAAGTTTCGTAGGGGGGTTATCAATGGAATGAGCGTTGCTAGATTTCGTGATAACACCAGGAGTGCCTGCAAGGCAGCATTTTCTTTTGTTCTGGTTGTTGGCGGTGGAACTCGTTAGAGGAGATGATGAATTATTAATGCCTGTAACGACTTCCAATAATAGACAAGGGGAGGAAGAAACTGCAGTTCTTGGCGAGGGCAAGGCTGTCATATTGGGGAAAGCAACTACCCTTCCCATTGAGGATCTTAAAGACTATTTGACAGTACTTCTATGCAGGATGCCACACAAGTTTTGTCTGTTTACCTTGATTTGAATCTCTCTATCTCTTCATTTAATGGCTTGGGCTACTGAAGCATACAGAAGAGCAAACAGTTAATGCCTATACAATCAACGATCCCAAACTTACAAAAGCAAAAGATGGATTAAATCAATGAGGTGAACTTCAAGTTCTGATAGAAGCCAATTGTATCGGCACTGACCACTAGCTTTAGTGCCCTGCTGGCAGTCTGCAGCCTTTCCAACTGGCATCATAATTATCCCCTAAGCTCTAACATATACTAAAACGATCTCAATATACTTAATAGATAAACCAAACCCTATTACATTATTAAAAAAAAAAAATTAATCATAATAATTTATATTATACTAAGTAATAAAATTGAACATTAAACTAATTTAAATAATTATAATAGAAAATTAAATAAATATTCTTTTTAATTTTAGTTTCATTTGTATTTTTTAAAATATTAGAAATTCATAGTTAAAAATGTTTATTGATAATTTGATTCATGAACATATTCTAATCAATTCATCTTTCTTTAAAAAGAATTATAATTATATTTTAAAATAATATATGTATTTCATTAAATTCATAATTATTACAAAATCTAAACTCTTTAAATTAAAAATAAAATAAACATAAAGAAATATCAATTTAATCTTAATTTGATGAAAATTTAGATTCCAATAAAAAATTTATTTTTATTTATTTAAAATTTTATGAGAATGTTGTGACTAGAAGTGTTTTTAGGTAATATATGTTTCTTTCAAGTAAGGTCAAAGTGTTACAAAAGTCGAAGGAAAATTTATTTTTGGTAAGCTCAATTTTTGGACTCAAATAAGGTCAAAGTATAGATTACTTCTAGTGTGCAAAAATGACCTAGGCTAATTAAAAATGTCTTATTATCATCAATATTAAGATATACATTTATTCTTTATATTTCATTATACTTTCATATCTAATTAGGTACATGTTTTATCACATATCTATATCCAATGTTAATTATTTATTATAAATGTATTACACTTATTTGTCCCAAATTGTTTATATGTGTGGATATTTTAATTATCCACATAAAATAATGAATTTGACATGTGAACCCCTCTAGTTTTTTATGTCATGGGTTGGTTATTTTTTTAATTATTAAAATCTAGATATTAATGGATTTTTTTTCATATGATGATAATATAGTCCATATTTCTTATACACACATTACTTTCAATCCTATGCTCTTTACATCTATTATTTTAGTCCTAACTTATATAGATTCATGTAAGGTATGTCAGTCATGTAATGATATTATTATAAATAATTATGTTGTAGTGCATCCTTGTATCTAGAGGATTGATCTAATATTGATATCAATGATTCAACTTTTATTGGTGATAATGTTTTACATTCTTTATCACATGATGTTGTGAATTATGACCATGCTTCTTAGCTAGAAAGATATAGTAATACACACATTCATCTTTCTTATACATTTCATGGTGTTTCACATACTATATCTTATAGTGTTCCCATTATTATAGATCCATCAATTTATGGATCTAGTTGTGATAGGAATGGTTAGCATAGATTTGCATATAGACATTTTAAAATATTTCATTTTATCTTTTATTTTCATATAAATTAAGGAAAATTTATAACACATATCTATAGAGAGCTTGGTTTATGAAGCTTTATTATTATTTTATTTATATAAATAATTTTCTAATATACCTTATTGATGGATTTTATATATTATTCCATATAAAATTTAAATTTCTAGGTTTCATGAGTATTTATAGGATCTTTGTAATCTTTCAACAACAAATGATTATGATGAGTACCACACATCTATGTCACTTGAACTACCATACATCTATTCTAGTACTTGATATGAGAAAAAATCATGGGAATGGGGTTAAGCATTATCTTAATAATATTGGTCACAAGGAACATCACTCCTCTATAAGTAAGACATCAATGGAATCTTACAAGATTGGGAGATCCTCTATATATGATATTTAAACATTTCCAAACAAAACTTATCAAGTTTCATCTTATTAATCTTATTCTTATATCTATACATGTGTTGAATGATTGTATGATACAATATCTTTAAGACTTATTAAAATTATTGGCATTGATAACTATATTTAGGTAATTCAAGATAGAATTTGAGATCTTATTGATAATGAGGTGATGAATGTTGAGGATATTAATGGTTATGAATGTGTATTATCTTTATGACCTCATTATGATAGGGATTATTATACCAAGTTTCATAAAATAGAGGGTATCTTTGTATGACAAAAATATAACATATAACACATCATGTGATACATATAGTGAAGAGAAAGGTAAGGTATATATAAAACTACGTATGAATGGAATAATATATGGTGGTATAATTATAAAGGCACATGGAAAACTAATGGGAGATAAATTTTACAAAGGATATATCTCAATATAAATATCACAAGAAATAAAATGCAAGTTCTCCAAAGATTGTATAAAAAATTCAGCCTTTAATCTCACCTCTATTCAAAGAGAAATTTTTATGGATCATACTTCTCTTATATATCATGATATCGAAAGTAAAATTGTAATTGGAGTAATAATTTAAACGATACATCTAGTGTTTCCATTTGATCTAGTGGTAATTAATAGGAAATTTTCTTGCTCTCAATTTATTAGCTTTCATTATTGGGTTGAATTCACAAGTGTGCAAATGATCTATGCTAGTTTACTAGTGTATATTTGATCCAATTTTTAAGTTTCATCCTTAGTCCACACTAACTAACTTTCAAATAGACTTTATATGTCAAATCTTATGTTTTCCATCTTTCAAAGTATACCTTTTATGTCTTTGTGTGTCTCATGCCATGACCATATCCCTTTCTTACTACTGATCTAAGATAGTCATAACTAGGGATTCAGGTTATCTCTACAATTCTATTCATATTCTAGGTTTTTACTTCATCAACCTATAAATAATATGTTAAAAATATATAGATCATGATGCAATAAACCCCATAATCCATATTCAATCATAATGTGGTCTCTTGTTCTTTGATACTATCAAATTTAGTGGGCTTCCATTAATTGACCCCTCAAATTTTAGAAGTATATATGTTGTAATTTCTTGTCTATATTATTTTACTTTTTGTAACTATGCTCTTATTCAATGTATTTGTGTCTTGTTTATCTTCATATCTTGATCTTGTATTTAAATATATCCTATGTAGCTTATATATTTTTCATGTTCATGGCTTGTTTACTCACTTGATACTATGATTAATACCTCAAAACCCAATAATTTTTAAATACAAAGGAGTGAAATTTAACATTATTTTTTATTTTTAACATTTGGGAGCTCACAATAAACCTTTAGTTGTGCTCTTCCTCCCTTATTTCTAAGGTATTTTTGCATTTTCCAAATGTCATGATATCTTGTGATTTCCTTTTCCATCTATGAGTGTTTTTTAGATTAAGCTAGAAATGTCAAAAAGGAAGGGAACATTAAAACCATTGTAGGTATTTATATTGTGTATGTAATTTTTTTAATAATAAATCTTATTTGAGCATAAATTTTAAGTAATATTTTTTGGGAGATCATTTTTATGTTTTTTGAAAAAACATACATATATTAAAGGTACATATCGATATATTTTATAGATATAGAGTGTTTCTTTCAATCTAAGAAAACCCCATTCTTGCATGAAAACATTGATATGCTTGAACTACTAATCTAAAACTAGTTTTATGCCTTATGTTATCATTCCACTAGAAAAAGGTATATAGACCTAGTTATTTCATAGATCAATATGCATTTATTAGTGTTTAAAATTATACATATATCTATAATTTAGAATCTAGGTATATCTAGGTAGATTTGATCCATAAAGATATAAAATAAATATCATAATGGGATGGAAAGTGTTATAATATTATTTATTTACTTACATGTAAGATATTTTCCCTCTCATGTGTCATTTAGTGATGATCTTATATGTATTTGATTTCATATGCACATGTTACATGTATAAAAGGATGAGATGGAGTGTTCAATAGTAGGATTTTAATGGTATTTTGACTAGTAAAATAAGAATACCCACAACCTTAGTGGTTGGGAAAATATGTGTGAGACTTCCCCGCATGAAGCTACATGCCCTGATGCTGAAGATGGAGGCGAAGGGATGGCATTGCGTGTTAACTGATTAATAAGTATCCTACATCAGCTCTTGTTGATAAGACGCCTATAGAGGCATGGTCGGGTCGCAAGCCTTTATTAAGACATCTTAGAGTTTTTGGTTGCGAGGCATATGCACATGTGCCAAAGGAGAAGCGAACAAATTTGGAGAACAAGGCTATGAAATGTATTTTCATCGGATATAGTTATGGTGTGAAAGGATACAAGCTTTGGGATCCTATTGCATAGAAGGTAATACATAGTAGAAGTGTTATTTTTAGAGAGGCTAAGCCTTCTTCTGTTATATTGCAGCCAGAACTAAGTAAACAGGAAGATGTGATTCAATTTCCTTCTACACTTGAGAAAGTTGAATCGAGGCCCAAGCATAGACAAGAAGTTGAGGAGAGCTCGTCTAGCTTTGGATCTTCAAAAGAGGAGGAAGAACCTCCAACTCAGCTTGTTCGTAGGTCTACAAGGCATAAACAACCACCTGAAAGGTATTCACCTAATGATTGGAAATGTATTTTTGCTCTGAATACTAACATGGATAAACTAGGATCTATAGAAGAGGCACTAGGTATGAATGATGTAGAATCCTAGAAGATTGCTATGGATGAAGAAATGACATCTTTGAAAAATAATGATACATGGGATCTTGTACCATTTCCTGAAGGACAAAACCTTATTAGTTGTAAATGGGTGTTCAAGAAAAAGATTGGTTCAGATGGAGGTATTGAGAAGTACAAAGCAAGGTTAGTTGTGAAGGGTTACTCTCAAGTTAAGGTTGTTGATTATGGTGAGATATTTTCTCTTGTTGCAAAAATGGCATCCATTAGATTTTTGCTTTCTATTGTTTTTGCTTATGATTTAGAGGTTGAGCAAATGGATGTGAAAATTGTTTTCCTTCATGGTGATTTGGAGGATGATATTTATATGACACAGCCAGAGCACTACGTGGTGAAAGGTAAAAGTAAGTTGGTTTGCAAATTGAAAAAATCTTTGCATGGCTTAAAACAGAGTCCTAGGATGTGGTACCAGAAATTTGATACATATGTGTAGAGTTTTGGATTTGAGCATTCTAAATCAGATCATCAAGTGTTTATTATAAAAGTGATGGTGATCATTTCCTGTTTATTGCATTTTATGTTGATGATATGTTATTTATTGGTAGAGGGAAAGGTATGATTTTAGAACTAAAATCTCAACTTGCTTATAAATTTGAAATGAAAGATCTTGGTGCAGCTAAACACATTCTTGGGATGGAAATTAAAAGAGATAGAGTGAACAGAAAGCTATGGCTTGGCCAAAGCAAGTATGTCAACTCAATTTTACAAAGGTTTAATATGCAGGATTATAGATTGTTGTGTGTTCTTGTTTCAATTGGAACAAAGTTATCTATTTCAAATTGTCCAACATTTCCATCAAAGATGGAAGATATGAGCAGAGTGCCTTACCAGAGTGCATTTGGAAGTTTGATGTATGTTATGGTTTTTACTAGACTATACATTGCTCAATCAGTGGGAGTTCTTTCTAGATATATGTCTAATTTTGGTAGAGTTCATTAGGATGTAGTTAAAAGAGTCTTTAGATATTTGCGAGGTACCTCAGATTATTCCTTATGTTATCATAGTAATGTGACTGAAGATGATATTTCCCTTGATATTCATGGTTATGTGGATTTAGACTGGGCAGGTGATGCTGATAGCAAAAAATCCACCTGTGCTTATGTTTTTACTTTATTTGTTGGTACAATTAGTTGGATGAGTAAGCGATAGGTTGTGGTTGCTTTGTCCACTATTGAAGCAAAGTATATGGCAGTTACTCATGCTTGTAAAGAAGCCATTTGGCTTAAGAGACTGTGTTCAGGTATTGGAATAAAACAAGGTGTGGTGACAATTTATCATGATAGTCAAAGTGGGATGTCTAGCCAAGAACCTAACATTTCATGTCAGGACCAAGCACATTGATGTACAGTATCATTTTGTTAGAGATATGGTTGAAGATGGTAGGGTGAAGTTGGTTAAGGTAGAAACTTTGATGAATGTTGTTGATTCTTTAACTAAGCTTGTGAGCACAAAGAAGTTCAGAGACTATGGGCCTTTTGTTCCCTAGCAATTAAAGAGACGATGATTACACCCTCATGTTGCTCTTGCAAGGTGTTCGACAAGTGGGAGATTTGTTGGGAAAATGTATCTCAACCTTGAAATTATTTATGGTTTATTGTTGATAGGATGTATGTTGATATGTGGCAATTGATCATGCAAATATTGTACACTCATGACATGTCAAGGTTTTTTCCTGCTGACATGTCAAGGTTTTTTTGTTAACACGTCAAATGAAAAATGACCTTGTAAAACCCTTATTCTAGAAGGTTCCAAAAAGCTTGTTATAAGCGGTTGGGATGTACATGTAGACGGGGGGTGTATTCTGAGAGTCTGATAGTGGTCATGTTGTCTCTTGATCTCTTGTGGTGATACTCCTGCGAGAAGCTTGCTTTGCAAGTATATTGTAAGCTTTTAATTTGTGAATAATATTGGGTGGCTTTTGGAGTGTGGGGTTTTTCTCCCGAAATGGTTTTCCCATGTAAATCATTGTGTTGTGGTATGCATGATATTTGTGTTTATTTTTGTTTAAGTTTTTGTAAATGTAAAAGATATGTAAAGTTTTGCATTTTTCTCCTCTCAAGATTAGTGTAGGAAGTTGTTCCGCTACCTTAGCTTCCGTACAGATGATAAATAGTGTGATTATGTGACAATATTCTTGCATTTCATTTTGACATTTTTATTGATGCTACCATGAAAAAAAATTAGGACTCGTGAATTGAGAATATGAGTTAAAATTGTAAATGAAATTGTTGTACAATTAAATCTTACTTCAGCTATAGGATTTATGTGATATACGATTGTTGCTTATGGTTTCATTGGTAACGTGCAGGAAAGGAAGAGTGTCAGTACGGGAAGAGAAGACCATTAAGAACACATCAAAAAGACATCTCCTTGTGGTCCTTAATTTGACCCCTTTTTTTAGGGCTTAGAAAAAAATAAAGTTAATATATTGATGGTGACGGTTGATATTAAAGGGGTAATTGATTATGTGTTATGTGCATGTAAGTTGGGCTAGGAGCTAGGAACCCTTATCCAAGTGTGAAACTCGGATGGATCCTTAAGTGGGTCTTTAAAGAGGGTTTTTTTCCAATTTCTTTGGTTGTGATGCAAAAATAAACCCCCTAGGGTCTATACCATAATGGTAGGGGTCAAGTGGGAATGCAATAGGGCCCCAAGAACATGATTTGACTCCTAAAAAGTCCTCATAATGAGGAGTGACTAATTTTGAAGAGAGGATGGGAGTGAAAAGATTGAATGGGTTGTCCAAGTGCATGAAAGACCCCCATTGATGAAGGGAGGTACACTTCACACCTCCCCATTCAAAAGTTGCAAGTTGAAACTCCTATATATTTGTGAGAGGAAGGATGAGGGGGGTGTTACCAACTTCTCCTCTTGGAGAACTTTAGTGGAGATGGTAGAAAGAATGAGAAGAGGAGAGGAGTCCACCTCTTTGGGAAGATAGTGATCAAGATGGCTTGGCTTGGAGAGGAAAGATAGATGAAAGAGTTCAATCCCTTCACCTAAAAGAAATGAGATAAGTTCTTCATAGTTGAATTATTTACCCTTGTTTAATTGGTTGTAAGAAGGTGACATAGTGTATGGATCATGGTTAAAATTTGAAAGTAGAGAACCAAGATGCATGAAATTTGTTCTATGTTAGTCTTATACTTTGTAAAAATGAAAAAAGACTTTATTTATCATCGTGGAGCTAAATAAATTCCATGCTCGGGGGTATGGCTAGAGCCCACGAGACTCCATGATGCCATTATGGTAGGGTGGAGAGCAAACCTGATTTAGTTGTATGTCATTCATTGTAATTCTTAAAATTAGTTGTAATATGGAAAGTTGGTGATTGTAGTAACACATGAAAGAAAATGAGGAAAGAGAAAACCTTATTCTTGGTATGTTATTCACTATACTACTAACTATTGTGTAATATTGAAGAAATGTGTATTGAATTTATCCTTTTGTAAATGGAGATAATGCACATTTATCAAGTATATCATTTTCTAAAATAGGTATACAAATCTTGCATACATAGGAAAATTGAAAGAAAAGTTATTTTAACTATTGTTGTGGACTGCATAAGAAAATACCCATAGTTATATAAGTGGTGAATCGTAGCCTTATACTATGTGATATACAACGTTCTTGAGAGAAATCTAATTTTTTCTTATTGTTGTGACATAGAAGAATAGTATTCCATTGAAAATGGAAGAACGAAAGGGTAGGGTTATTCTATTGGCAAGTTGACCCTCAAATCTGTGAATGTTATTTTTAATATTGGGTTTCTTTTGTATATTATTGTATCGAGGAAACTGATTCAAAAATAAATAAAGCTTTTTGGATACGATGCACATTAAATATAGAATCGGCCCAATGAGCTCTATAAATTACAATTGTAGAGAATAAAATATGTTATAGTGTTGCCTGGTTATCATCCCTTCAAAAGAAAATAGGTTTATATAGTTATTGTTCTGAAGTTTCAATTGAAAATAAGAAGGCATATATACATTCCTAAACTTTGCTAAGATGATGGTATAAAAGCATAGCCTGAATGACACACATGTACATATGTTCTAGTTACTGCTCAAGTGGACTTATATAATATTCCATTCCCGAGAAGAGTGACCTAAAGGTAGAAATTTTTACTGCACCGGGATATGTAGATATGATATTTTTAAATCCAGTATAATTATTTATTTTTAGTTTCTCGGGAATTTAAAGGAATGCCAATAGTTGGGAATGCTCCAGAAGGTGAAGAAGCAAATGAACTAGTTTTTCTTTAATATTTAATTGACATCAACTAATGTAAATCATCCCTTGCAAAAAGAAAAGAGATAAAAAAAGAGAGAGAGAGAGAACATTGTGTTGCTTTTCTCCTTATCCTCCACGCCTCTGCCAAACCCACAGGAAGTAATATCCGATAAAAGGAGATGGTTAAAGTAAAATGGGTCAAAAAAGAAAAGGAATTTGGAAGAAGTAGATTTGTGCCTTCACCTACGTGAGCTTGTAAGGAAATAATGCAACACTAGGAAGGAAAGCAATCCTACTTAACATTACAATCAAAACTACAAAACACAAAGAAAAAAGGGAATCAGAAAACTAAATATATAAAGTAACCGTAAACACGTTTTTGAGTGGCAAAAATATCTTGTCATCTGCCTCATCTATTAGCAAGTTCTATCCATTCTGAAGCATACAGTTAAACTTAACCATATCAAGAAATATAAGTCCAAACAATAAGTTGAGGCAAGCCTATTCGGAAAATACATAGCTATGTAGCATAGGTTCTGTAAATTGTTGCCTTAGGAAGTGTGGGGGTAAAAGCCTATACACTCGTAGTGAGTATAGCGTAGGAGAGGTTAGACTCAAAACAAAGGCAAGAAAAAAGACATAAGAAATTAAATACAAACAAAAGATAATCTTGTTCCATATTCTTAGTTTGACCATGAGAAAACACGTAGACCTGTAGCTTGTTATCACTGAATATTGTCTCACTATTGCCTTTATCAAATAGCATGGTGTCGAATAGAAAAATAACCCAGCAAACGTAATCTCAAGGCAACAAGAAATTGGTATAAACAACAAAATCTAATCAAGTGACTTAACCACATTTCAATCTTGAATACAAGTGGGCACCTTGTAATCCCGTCATCATCCTACATTGATTTCTTCTACCAGCGTTCGTGACTACCTTCCTGCATAGTGTTGCAAGTAGTAAAGGAGAGTGAAGTTTTCTATAGAGTGGGTGGCGTAGAAAAGAGTGAAGGATCACACCCTATGTGGTCATAGCGATAGGATTTAAAATGATTCTTTTATTTTCAGCACATAAATTTCTTGGCATTACAGATTTCATACTGATTATGAATAGATATTAGATGTAATAACATAAAATAAAAATCAGGGTGGCAGTTACCATATTAATGCACAGTTGTCTTTCACCACGCTGGAAATAAATGTTTTGCAGGTAACTAAATGGGTCATTGATATATTGTGCTGGTGGAGTGTCAGTTTTTATGGCATCTAAGGGAGAGGGCCCTATTGTGGGTAGGGTAACTTTGACCCCCTGGTCCACGTCATCAACATCCAAATCGGTTTTTTTTTGGCCACGTCTCTTGACCGTCGAGCTAGTAGTATCGTACTTTTTTTGGGGGAAAATTCAAGCACATTTTCTCATGTTTTGGGGGCGCTTTTCAAAAACTACAAAAAAAAAGCCAAAAAAAGTGATGGACCAATAGTGGGTAACTAAGTCATGTAATATTGGTATGCTGATGTGGCATTACATGATTGGTCAATTTGTGTATTTTTTGAATTGAAGGGATTGGTAGTTGGATACTAAGTGTAAATTTATTGACACTTTTATCGCCAAAAAGTGGGTCTCGGGCTGTCCAAAGTTGGCCCCCAGGCTGTCCATATCTATACCAGCGATTGGACCCTGTCCCACAATCGGCTCCTCTCCCTTAGTAAAACAGTAGTGTTTTTATTATGGTGGATTAATTATGGTGTGAGTTTCTCCGAGGACAATAATGTTAGCCGTTGTCTTTTACCAGACAGCTCCCTTTTTTAATGCTCCATCTTCCTTTTTTCCGTTGCTAAAAAGATTAAAAAAAATTTAAAATTTCACCCTTCGTCGTCCTAACGGACAGTGAATGAATAAAGGGAAGCGTAGAAAGAATTTAGGGAAGTTCGCATAGTTCATGAAGTTTCATTGAATAGAGTTTGAAATATAGTATTTTTTTTAATGAGGGAATTCGTCCCCACAAACAAGGCCTAAATCGTGTTAAAGTAAAAAAAAAAGGCAAACAAATAAACTTAATACGTAGAGGGTAGACTTTAGAGTTTCCCATATAGAGCTCTACATTTTCCCCAAGAAAGCCCTTCATGAATCACTTAGTTTCCATGTCCTTTTATTTTAATCTTTTAAAGAGCAAAAAGTGAGATATTTCCTACTTTCGTGGAATGGGGGGATATATTAATTTAAAATGAAAAACAAAAGCAACAAAGATAAAGCTAGGTATTACTAGAATTTTTGTTTGGGAAAGAAAAATATTACTTTAATATTTTATTTTCTTTTAGAATAAATAATACATCTATTTATATATGGTAATAGTTATTCTTATAATTTTAAATTATTTTCTAGAGTAAATAAAATATACATGTATATAAAGAATATTTATTATTTTTATATATATAGATAAAAGATTTAATAAATAATAGTCAAACACAAATAAATAGATATATGTTAAAATATATTGATAATAATAAGTAAATTTGAAAGATTTGTATTAAAAATGTATATATGCATGATATAATCTCGGTCTTATGACTGTATTCAAATTAAAGAACTTGGGATTTTTAGAGTGCATACCTTGGTAAAAATAAATTAATTAATTAAAATGAATTTGGAAAGTGGGACGTCTTTTTTTTTGCAATTAATTTGTTATTGAGGGTAGACAAAATCAAAATACATAATAGAATTTAAAATTGAATCAAATTAATAACCTTTCCACTCTCGTATTAGAAACCCAAGCTGAACCTATCCACTAATCTCTACCATATATGCAATATCCACATCAATATCAGCCTCATAATGATAACACTCTTTGTCGTGTTTAGAAGATGATTAAGCAATAACACTATTATTGTCTAGTTGATCAATTAATAATAGCCTCATTCTTGTATGATAAAACAAAATAATGACGTTAGTAAATGATATTAATGTCTATATAACAAAATTTATTAACAATTATACTAGTAATGTTGATAGTCTTGGGTGTACCAAACTCTTACATTTAATATTATGTAACTTAAATGAGTTTGAGGGAAATACTTTAATGTCTATAACAATACTCCTAGAAGGTGGTGGATTGGTATCATTTTTAATAATTACAATAAAAAAGGAGTGTGAACATGGCAATAAATAGTAATATTAATTTTAAGATTAATTATAGCATTGTCAACATATTAATGTTTGTATTAATAAAACACAAGATAGCAAGGTTGATAGATGGTAGGGGATGTGGATCTTAAAGAAATAATGTTTACAATAATATCAAACTTATTTGGAGGAATAACCATCCTGTTAAAAACAATTGGATGAATATCTCAAGTTCGTATCATATTATAATGGTTGTTAAGTCTCTGCTTGGGTTGGTAGCTACACCATCAAATTTAGATAAAATGATCTCTGCCTTATAATTATTCCAATTAAATTAATGTCAATTATATTAAACTCTCCCAAAGCCTTAGTGTTTGTTTGATGTCTTCAACATGCTAAGGTATGTTCGATATAAAGTCTTATAACTAAACAACAATTTCATTATGGTGGGTAAAACTATTGTAGTCACTTAAATTAATGTTTTAAAAAAAAATAGTTGGGCTTTTCTAGCAAAAAAATTGGGCATGACAAAGTGATTATATTTGAGATTTTCATAAATAGAAGGTCACTAAATTTATTTCCCTGCAAATATCATGTTGAAACATTACCACCCATAAATTGATAAAGGATATCCCTATAAGCCTATTAGAGTCTTCATGTAGAATTAAGTGTTGTAAGTGGACATTCACATTCCCTTATATCCACATTCAATTCTAAACATAATCCCTTCATTCACTTGGAACATTGATATCTACATTTGAATGACTACTCATTTCCCAAAAATATGCATTAGTCTATTTTAATAGTAGGATTTCTCGGCATTCAATTTTTTTTGCTACTAATTGCACCATATGTATGAGAAACAAAAGGTCTTGATTAAGGAAAATGATATGACTCTCTCACAAGAACATAGGGAGGTAAGAATATGATTCACAAGAACATAGGGAGGTAAGAATATGATGGCATCTAAAGTTTGTTGTGATATTTATAGTAATGGTCACTAACTACTTCTAAGGCACAATACTAGTTGTACATGATTCTAGAGGATAGGGTGATAATGAGTGTATTGATGTGATCATTCTTGTAATAACCTTTCTTGTGGATTTGTGTACTACTTTAGTGCCCTTAGTATTTATAATTGATTCAATACACCTTAATTTAAGCCTATCATATGCCTTCATTTAGCTATATCATTGACACCCTTGTGCCTTGTTCCTTTCGCTCGTGTTAATTACTTAGTCTTTATGCTTTGGTTGAGCTTCAATTCCACCCTTATGATAACTTGAGTGAAATTGTTAAGTCCTCATGTCTTTCCTACGAACCTTATTCTATTTTGATGATAGAATTCTTATCGGATGCCACCTATAACTAAATGGAATCTTTTGTATTGGTGAGGTGATTGAACACTAACATTTTATTCTAATGAACCAATGATCCACGATTACATGTAAACTAATCCCTAATATATAATTTATTTCTGTAAATAATTATTATTATTTTATTTTATAACACCTAATTATCATTAACTTACTCTAAATCAATTTATATTTTATTTTAATGCATCTATTTAATTAATTTAAATTGAACTTACCAAAAATATATTTTCCTTTAACTTTTGTAACACTTTGACCTTACTATAAAGAAACATGTAAATTATCCAAAAACACTTTTAGTCTCAACTTTCTCATAAGATTTTAAATAGATGAAATTCAAATAAAATTATAAATTTTATTGTTAACCTAAATTTTCATCAAAATATTTACTGAATAAATTAAGATTAATTTTTTTTATATTTCTTTATATTTATTTTATTTTTTAATTTTATTTAATTTAAATTAATGAATTTAATTTTTTTAATAATTATGAATTTGATTAAATTGATTTATATATTATTCTAAAAAATAATTATAATCCTTTTAAAAGTAAGGTAATTTGATTATAATATATTCATGAACCAAATTATCAATAACTATTTTTAACTATCAATTTATAATATTTAAAAAAAAAATGAAATTATAGAATTAAAAAAAAAAATTATTTATTTTTCTATTGTAATTATTTAAAAGGAATTATTATGGTTAAAATTTATTTTTAATAATGTAATAGTTCGTGAACAAAAAAAATTCATTGCGTAGTGTAATATGAATTATTATGCAGACTGCCAACAGGCCACTAAAGCTAGTGGTGAGTGCCAATACAGTTAACTTCTATCAAAATTTGAAGTTCACCTCATTGATTTAATCCATCTTTTGCTTTTGTGAGTTTGGGATCGTTGATTGTATAGGCATTAATTGTTTACTCTTTTGTATGCTTTAGTAGCCCAAGCCATTATATCGAGAGATAGAGAGATTTAAATCAAGGAAAAAACACAACTTGTGTGGGATCCTACATAGAAGCACTGTCAAATAGTCTTTAAGATCCTCAATCAGAAGGGTAGTTTCTTTCCCCAATATGAGATCCTTTCCCTCACCAAGAACTACAGTTTCTTCCTCCCCTTATCTGTATATGGAAGTCATTCCAGGCATTAATAATTCATCATCTCCTCTAACAAGTTCCACCACCAACAACCATAACAAAAGAAAATGTTTCCCTACAGGAACTCCTGGCAATAATTTGGTAGCTTGCAAAAATTCTACCTAAAAAGGGCACACCTGTATAGCTCTCATGTTTGGTTCCCTTAGTCTCTTTCTTTTGTCTCTTGAGGTTGGAAAGTTTTGCATCGCATTGTGTTTGCACATAAATGAATTCACTGATGGCCATGTTGAATGCCCCATCACCAGCTCCACTAACCCAAATATCACCTAAATGCTTTGATTGAAGTGGAAACGTGTGGGCATAAGTACTAGGCCTTTGTTGTGAACGGGAGATTAGATTCAAATTTGAAATTCAAACTTAACTGTCTCTGTGACTACCACCGTGAAGAGTTAGAAGAAAAACAATGACAAACAGAATAGGAAACAAGAAGTTTAAGTGGGGCCCATATATTCCACTAAACGGTCAAAGGTTAGTGTGTTAGTGTGTGATGGTTAAGCCCAGCCGTTATATCATCTACTTTGAAACTTGAACTTCTTGGCATATGAAATGAAAACATCTTCTCAATGTTTTTCTCTTCTATGGTCTGCTCATTTCATAAGTGTCATATTCTTTTCATGGCATTCAAGCTGACAAATTGTTTACAATAATGTTGTTTACTGAATATTGAAGTCTAAGACTTTGTACAGCTTAGTTGTTTAATTAGTATTGGAAACCTTTGACTCGGTCGAGGGATTTTTAAACTTGAATTAGTGGTGCTTGGGTTTATTTCCACTCTATTATAAATTTAGTTTTGTCATGTTAGTTTTATTTTGACATCATAAAATTTATTTTTTTGGTCTCAAAACGATAAATGTTGTCATGCATCAAACACATTTTTCGAGTCGAGTTCAGTTACAAATTGATAGTACCACATGTTTTCTATGTTATTCATTGTATTTTTTCATATTTGGAGTATCATAATTGATTTAATTCATCTACAAATATTTGACAATTTGAAGAACCATCTTCAATTTTAGCTGAATTCCTGGGAGCAGTCACATAGTGCAAAAAATCATAAAAATAATTAAATTTGAAAATACATAAGACTTGGTAAATTCTCCTTATATAGAAGTGTTTATGACTTCATTCTACCTAATGGGGAAATATTTTAGATCAAAACGCCTTTTGGTTTGAGATATTTTAAAACTTCAATTCTACATAGGTTGTTTGTAGAAACAATTAAATCTAGAGTTTCATAGTAGTTGGAGAAAAATGGTTTGGTAGGAAGGTTTTTGATATTATTATTGATAATTTTTTAATGTGTAAGACAATTGAGAGGGGGGGTGAATCATTTGTTCGTTAAAACATCAAAACCCTCATCAACTTTACTAACCTTTAATCTGTTAGAATGATTTAGTATGAAAGAAAATAATAGAAATTGAAACACATCAACACCATGCACAATAAAACACCAGATTTATGTGGAAAACCCATGAAGGTAAAAACCATGATGAGGACTAGCTCACAATATAAAGTAATTGCACAACACCGAATACAATAAGCTCACTGCCAAATTATGGAAAAGAAGAAAAGAAGAATGTTACAGTGAGATATCTATCTCAATGCAACAAAAAATTCCACCACAGCATCACTAACACTTTCACAACCTTTCTGAAGATTGTAGACACCTTCTACTCACTACTTCCACTAGTCTAACTCATTAAAGCACTTCAAAAATTCATACTTCACACCTTTATAATTGGCATCACACACACTACTCAAAAATCCTCTATCAACACAACACTTATTTATACCATCTTCAACCTTGAACACAATCAACAAGCTCGACTATGCACCTCAACCATACAAATTCAAATTAGGTCGGCACCAAAACATTCCTGCGGTGGAAATAAATGAAGGAGAACCACATCACACCTTAAGTCATACTTAAATCACCAATACATACCATGCCACACTTCCAAAATCATTGAAGCAAGTGCGCAAGTAGTGTAAACACCCAAGGTCGGTCGAACCTGTGTAAACACCATCAAACGTTTAAGTACACACTTCCTTTGATCCAAAGATAATTCATAGACAATAAATATCACTTGAACATAATCTATAATATTCCACAAACACCTTGAAATCCAAAAAACTCCTTCGCAACAACTTTCACCTAAAGAATAAACTCATCCTGTACACCCAAATAATCTTCCACACACTACAACTCAAGAAATCAACTTGTGGAGCACTAATCTATGAACAACTTCAACCAAAGGTATATATGAACTTTATCAACACACTTCCAAAACTGCAAGGCCAGAAACCAAGCTGCAGAGAAATGCAGAGCAAAACCATTTCTCCCAAACACTACGACAATACACAATTCACACACTAGTGAACACATTTCTTTGCACAACGATCTAGACCAAGAAAATTTGGATATAACACCTATGAATACCTCTGATCATATCCAAACCATACAAGTAGATATTCAACATAAAAGAAATGCGGAGCAAAACCAAAGCTCCACTTTGTATGCCAGAACACCTCTACAACCCACCGTTTCCTTTTTTACTCAAATTTTCTCAAAGAACTTAGAAACCAAGCACCAAAAACACATTCCCATCATCTTCACCACTTCATCATTATCACCAAACTAATTGCAACATAGAAACTTGACCAAATAATTTCTACAAACAAAAGCTTATCAAATCAACACTAAAGGTTGACACTAGTAACACTTACTAATGACAACATAATGAAACTAATCAAAGCATCATCACAACTTTTCAACCATCACTAGTCGACATCAATAATAACACAGACATAAGTCAGTTGAAATCAATGACAACACCAACTAATCATACTATGGTCAATTTTAAGATCAACCCACTTCCTAGTTTAGGATAATTTAAAGTTCTAATTTTATTGGTCAAATTCTGAAAATTATTAAATTAAAAGTTCTATTTATTTGAAATGAAATTATTTTTCTAGGTTTTGGTTGTAATAATGTTTTATGGATCATGAAAAAATTTCATTGTGAAATTTTTTACCAATCAAAAGTTACATGTGTTTCCTCTTTTGTGGTGTTAGGGGTTGATCATGCCAGTAAAGCATGTGAAAATAATTTAACCTTTTCCATAAACATTGATTTTTCAGAAGAAGAAAAAACAAGTTTTTTGAACATTTAAAAGGTTTATTTATTATGTCAAGATTGGATTGGGTTTTATACATGCATTGTCTTCTTTAATGCTATCATGTTATCCCAATCACAACTCCTTTAATGCTCCCTTGCTCCCAAATTCTAACTTCCTAAATGCTAGGATGGTCTCAATTCCTAACTTGTTAACCTTCTTTAATGATCCCTTGCTCCCAAATTATAACTTCCTAACCTCACAAATGCTAAGATTATCTCAATTCCTAACTTCCTAACCTCACACTTGCTCTCTTGCTCCCATTTTCTAAATTCCTAACTTTATTTAATGCTCCCTTGCTCTCAAATTCTCTCTAAAATTTTATGTTTGCACAGTTAAAAGTGTTGAACAAGATAGCTGAGAAGGGGGTGAATCAGTTGTGACAAAATTTAACCTTTAAGACTTTCACTAGAGATTAGATCAATCATGAATTCTTTACTCTGCTAAAATGACTAAACATTAAGTGCAAAGGAAAAAACCAAGAAAAACATCACATACACAGTAACACCAGATTTACGTGGAAAAACTAATAAGGGAAAATCCATGATGAGGATTAGCTCACAATATAAAGAATATCAAAACTGATTACAAAGGCTCATTGCCTAATGAGGCTCACTGCCAAAACAAGGACTCGCTATCTAGATCAAGACTCACTGTCGAACAAGGGTTAACCACCCGGAGGGCTTACTGCCACACAGATACAAATAAGATAGAAGAGATATGTTACACAAAGACGACAATCTCAATGCAATAGATATTTCCACCATGATTTAATCAACCATTTGCAGACATGCATTAATGATAGAGTATAGTTCCTTCAGCTCACTGCATCTGAAAACTCTACAATTAGATTTCACATTGATCTTCCAAACTCACATCACATGCACACTATCTCACATCTACTTTGCATCTATCTTGATCTATTTCTTTGCACTATCTCTTTGTACTATCTTTCATCAATATCTCATCTTGTATTTATACCATCTTCAACTTTGAAACATATCCAAAGTGGACCATACATCATTTAAATTCAAATTAGGTCGGTCCCAAAACATTCTAGGGTGGAATTAGAATGAGGGCGACCCAGACATATGCCTGATGAGGACCCAAATAAGACCCAACATGCTTCATTAACTTTGAAAGTAGTGTTTAACACAAGGTCGGCCAAACTAGTGTAAAACACATAGAACAACTAAGCACGCACAACTCTTAACATGATCCAACCTTTCCAAACAACAAAATTATCTTCAACACAATCATATCACCTTATCTCCAGAACTCCAAGTCATAAGACTCGAACAAGGGGAAATCCGGAGCAACTACATATCTCTTGGACCTCGCCCAGATACCCTGAAAAACACAGTTCACAACTGGTGAGCATAAGTCACACTGTACAATGATCTAGAAACCCAAATCCTGGATAAAGCATCTTTCAACAACCATGATCAACATATTTGAACCACTTGAACATAGGAGCAAAACCCAGAGCAACCACTAAATACCCGTAACCTTTCTTTATTACAATTTTCTCAATATCCTCAACATATACAACCAATAACCTGGAACCATGACATCAATGACAACATCAACCATTTGATAACTAGTTAACTAGTTGACATCAATGACAACACCTTTCATTCTTTCAACAAAAAGGAAGTTATCTCTCATAACCACTTGTCGGAAATTTTTAAAAATACCATGCCAAACATGAATACAGCATAAATCCAAGCTTTAGAACCATTTTCAAGCATCTATCATGTTCATGTGAAAATGGTAGATTATGGAGCAATGTATGGTCATGCACAAAATGGAT